>WYDF02055728.1:0-11937 GCA_009867245.2 Adranes taylori
AGAATAGAATAAAAATAATTATTTATTGCAGTTTAATGTTTTATAATGTTTATATGTTACAGTTTTCGTATGAAGAATTTTTAGAAAGTGATATCATGCTAACAGCGTTTTATGAATGATTTCATGTAGGCATGTTAAGACATTTTGAGAGGCTACATCTTTTAAAGTAAAAGATTGTGCAAGCTAAGACTACAGTTTTAACTTGTATACTAAGAGCTACGTAAAGAGGTGTATACTAAGAGCTGCAAAATAATCTGTTATTTTAGTGAATGGCTATAATCCGAAGTTAAGCCAGATTCATGGACGATACCGCAGTCCCATTTTCATATACTGAAGTCAAAACTTTTATATCGTACATCATAAAAACAAAGATTAATCTATTTATTTTTGACCATTTTAGTTTATAATACATTTATTAAAAAAGAATACCATGTATAAATGTTAAATTTTTATTGTACAACTAGAAAATAGTGTTCCAAATAAAATAGAATGAGGTTTAGGTAGCCTATACAATAAAGTTTATTTGAATTATGTACCTTTCATAGTTTCTGAGAAATCTTCTAAAGTTTTTTGAATTTGAATATTGGTAACGCCGCGTTCTGTTGAAGTAGAGAAATGGGACTTATTCCATTAGATGCACAATGCAAAGATTCGATCAAAAATTCGACCTACTAGCGCAAAAACTTAATTTTTGGCTAAATTGAAAATGTCGCATAGTGTAGGAGAAATGTTAAAGCATACACACGCCCAGGCACACATATAAAAATTTAACCTTCTTTTGTTGGTAGACAGAATTTTTTTTGAAAAATTTCTTTTTGTGGAAAATTGTTCCTTATTAACCCTCTTGAAATTACGTACGAACGGATTGCAATGATGTAAATACAAGGGACGTACTAGGGTGAAATTAAAAAAAAGTCAAAAATACGAATGAAACAAAAATTATTTGATCCATCTAAATCTGTTAAATAAGTGATGCCATCTTAGATCAACTCTTAGACCAATATAGGTACCAAAGAAACTCACGCGGTTGGTAAAGATAACATTAGACCTCTCAAACTTCAACATTAAAGTCCAAAATACATTCTAAAATGAAATCCAAGAAAACAATGGACTTCGATGTTTCCTTATCGTACAAGCTCACCTTGGAACGAGTCGTACGAAACATTAATGTGAGAGACGGTGCACAGGCGCGTTTCTTTAGAGGTAGCAACCCGATTTTACGGTTCATACGGGAAGAAGCGTAAAATCTTTAGGAGCCCGGTTTTACGCTTCATACGAGAAGAAGCGTAAAATCTTTAGAAGGGGAAATGAGCGACAAGCACCAATTTCCTCTACAACCATCGCTTTCAGGTATTTCATCGACATCCTGAAGGAAAAAGACAGTAAGGTCGACCACGAAAAAAACGGCTGCATGAAATGAAAAATGACGTGCGACAATTCGAAGTTCGTGGAAGGCGACAGCCCACTTTTGACCAAGACGCATGGAATGAAGTGCTTGAGAACGCCCGGCCTCTTCATGAACTGTAGTATCGATAGGAATGTAAGGTAAAGTATTATTAAAAATGGTATCGCATTCGTAAAAACCAAACAAAATATGTTATTGAATTTTAGAAGTTCTACTGTAATCGATTAATCATAATACTGGTAATTCTTGGAGATGCGTAGGATAACATAATATTCGTTGTACAAATATCATCATACGCTATAAGTACAACATCAGATCAGATCTTTTCTTAACTGGAGTAATAAATTGTTCCTGAATAACCCCTTTTTGAATTGCGTATGGCCGGATTGCTGTGATGTGAATAGAAGAGACGTACTAAGGTGAAACTCAAAAACACGAATGAAACAAAAATTATTTCATCTCATATATATCTGTTAAAACAAGTGATACCATCTCAGATCAACTCTCAGACCAATATGTCAAAGAAACTTAGGCGCTTGGTAAAGATAGCATTACACCTCTCAAGCTTCAACATTAAAGTACAAAATAACTTCTCAAATGAAGTCCAAGTAAACAATAGACTTCGGCAAGGTGATTCCTTATCGGGCTTACTTTTCAAGTTCACTTTGGAACGAGTCGTCCGAAACATTGATGTGAGAGAGGGTGCACTGGCGCGTTTTATACGAGGCAGAAATCCTATTCAATCCGGAACGCTCTGTAAAAGTGTTTAGCCTAAGGATATTGTAATTCTGGGAAGAACGACAAAAGCTATGTCCACAGCATAACCTGAGGAAGAATCATGAAAAGCGGGCCCTAATGTTAACATTGAAAAAATAAAACATGTTTGCTAACATCTCGTGAAAAAGAGACGGAGAACGAATATTCAATGGTAAACTGATTGAAAACGTCAATAACTTTAAGTAGTTGAGATCTAGACTTACTGAGAATAATAATGCAATGTCTAAAATTAGAGAAAGAATTACAAACATCTCCTATAACAGTACGCAAGTCACTTACGATTTCTCGTAAGATCAAAAAGAGGATTTATCGAAAATCAGTAGATAAATCCTCCGATCTGGTCACTTGTCATCCATGGGAGTGAGACAAATGGGGCCTTACTACAATAAAAGGAACGGAAGTATGGTTACGTAGAAACGTAAAATCTGTTGGAGGAGAAGTGAGCGACAAGCATCAATTTCCTCTCCACGTATCGATTTCAGGTATTTCATCGACATCCTGAAGGAAAAAGACGGCAAGACCGGCCACGTAAAGGATGAAGTGGAAAATGACGTGCGACAACTCAGAGTTCGTGGAAGGAAACGCCACTCTTTTGACCAAGAAGCTTGGAATGAAGTGCGTGAGAAGGCCCGGCCTCTTCATGAACTGTAGTATCATTAGGTACGTAAGGTATTATTCATAATCGTTTCTTAATCGTCAAAACCAAATAATATATGTTCTTGAATTATAGAAGTTCTACTGTAATGGATTAGTCATAATACTGGTAATTCCTGGATATGCGTGGGATAATATAATATTCGTTATATAAATATCAACATACGCTACATCAGATCAGATATTTTCTTAACTGGAGTACATTGGAGTGAGTGAGTGCGATTTAATTTGTTGTTGATAAGCATACGAATAAATAAAATTATAATTTTAGCAATAACATACTTATTTTTATCAATAAATGATTGTTATACGTGAATTTATTTTCAGTCACTTTAACTTTATCTATCCGTTTTAAATAATAATTCGTTTCAGTCACTTTATTTATCAATACAGAAATACGTCGAGTTAATAATTATGAGCGAGAAAATAAAAGGAAATATACAATGTGATTCAAAATTATCGGCAATAGATGATAATACTGTTAGTTCGAAAAAACATTCAAATGACACAGTAATCGAAAAATGTGCTAATTGGCTAGAAAAATGTAATTTAAACGCTCAGTGCCAAGATATTTCAAATCCTAGCAATAGTGCGTCTGATACCTTGTTTGCGCAACATGGTGTTGCTATAGATAATGGCTGTATTCAAGTACTTCTTTTAATTTTTTAGTCGTATTTTTGTGTTTTAATCTAAAACCCCCAACCCCCTAATAATCTTAAACCTCTAATTCATCTCTAGCGATCGCTTATACACGCTAAATGTAAGAATTGAATAATGTATGTATGATAGTATTACTTTAAGCCATAAGTAACTATTAATTATGCATAAGCTAATATTAGAGATTAATTAAGGGGTTAATTAAGTGATGTAAAGAATAAAGTTCTTTACATCTCAAGTTCTTTACATCTCAATTGTGGAGATGGGTTAACACCTATAACGGATGCATCTCACTTAGGATGTCATTTCGTCTAACTACTGTAATGAATCTGCTTTCAGAGAACTCTGTGATTGTTACATATGTACATTATATAGAGGATTTTCAAATTAGCTTAAACAAGACAGCGTGGTGCAGAAAGCAGAGTCTTTAGACAATGCTACTGAAAACAGAGGGTACTGATGACGACTACCATCTATGCCTGAAATGGTCCATCTACCTTGTCTGGCTTTTTTAAGCTAATTGGGTGTTTATGGACTCTATCTGTAATTTGCGAAATGATTAACTTATCAAATTAGTATGAAGGGTGTTTCGATTCACATTATAATAGGGTTACCAACCATACCCTTTAAAGAGTACATATACTCTTTTTGGCAACTAAAATTATGTACACTTGCTATATAAAATGTACAGGTACTCTTTTTTGCAAGTAAAATTATGTAGTCTTGCTATATAAAATATGTCTTAATTTTTTGTAAGAAATGTACTCTTTTTGGGTTGGGCCGAGTTGGTATCCCTACATTCTATTCAATATATATTTCACAGCATAGATTACCATCCAATAAAAACCAAACGGCCAGTTGATGAACCCGGGTTAAAATAATTTTGTTAGCACGCATATTGCTTGAATTTTAAAAGCATGTCTCTCTTTAGCGTTGTTCACACGTTGCAATGCGTTGCCGCAGTTTGTTGCAGCAACTAATCGCTACAAATTCTAGTAAGCAAATTTTTAAATTTTGTCGCTGCAATAAGTTGCACCAATTAGAAAATGTTCTAATTTTTATGCAATTCTGGTTATATTTTTAGTAATTTTATCATTACCAACAGAAAAATCTGGTAAGAAAGCCATATGTTTTTATAATTTTAAGGTTAATTGATATCAGTTGATAATATATTTTTAATTAACTACAAAAAATGCTTTCAATAGCATAAACATTTGAGTGGACACAGAATGCGGTGCTATTTTTTATAGCAGAATATGAAAAAACATTCGAATTTGTACAAAGTTAATCATCCACATTATAAATTAAAAATAAATACATTTATAAGCTGAAGCTACTTACTTTTATACCTTTAAATAATTCTTTTTTAGGGCCAAATAAAGAGCTTTACATACTTCAGGTATCATTTTTGATATACCTGAATGACCAACTGAATGTGTATATTTAAACATTTCAATGATTCTCCTGTAGCTAAGTACCTCAAAGTTATAATTAATCTATCGTTAGGAGATTTTTCTTCGCTAAAGAGTGTGTCCTTTGATATATTATCTTCGATTAAATGTAAAAGATTCTCAAAGGTGGGGTTGTACATACGTAAAAAATTTAAAACGCCCTAAATCCCAGCTATCTTCAAACTCTAGATTGGGTAAGGGCAGAGCACCTCTTTCATTTCTCTTCATTAACCATGGTGTCATTCACCATTTCCTTTTCTTGTGCAATAGAAATGAAGCCGAAGCTATAATAATAGAACTGTCTCCTCTTTAAACATACTGTTATTCACAATGAAAACTTTTTGCAAGAAAGCTATTACTTAACATATAACCTCAATAACTATGAATATTTTTTGTTGGTAATGCTAGTAATAAAATAAAAATCACTAGATCTAATGAGTCCAATTCATCTCGGCGATTTATCCATTACAGCCATGCAACTAATTACTGCATTCAATTGCAGCAACGAATTGCACAATGTGAATAGCGCTTTAGAAAGTTATATTTTCCGCAATTTTGATGTTAAAATGCAGCTTTGGAACTAATTTCAATTACCAATTTCTTGTTAAAAGTTCTTTAGATTCGACACTCTTGTCATTCATTCATCAACCTGTGGTTTTCAACATTCAGCAATGTCCATTCGTATTGATCTATTTTCTTAAATCGCTTTAGCCAACATTTTTTATTTATATCTGTTTTAAGCCAAATAATTTTATTACTTGATAGTTGATCTTTCTACAGCTAGAGCGGTGAAAAATGAGCCCCAAACCAAACCTAACACGACTCAAATCGGGCTAGTCAAAATCTGATCTTTGCATTGTCTCTAACTCCTTGTTTTCTTTACAACCAATACTTCCTTCTACTACCCTGATACTCTATTACATCTACTACCCTTAACGTAATCCTTAAAATTACATCAAAAATAAGGCACATAATCTTTTAGCCCAATTAGTTTAAGTTCTTAAAAATATACCTAACTTTTAGATATAAAGGTTACATAAAAATTAAAAAAAAATAGTGTAGAATACATTTGAATGCCTCTTTAATTATAGAAAAATATTTAAATCGTCCAAAAAAATTTTTTATTTATCTTTAGATAAACAGTGGTACATTGGATAATATGCCACAAGGAAACCCAGAGAACTTGCATGAGAATTTTATGGTTGACAATTCGAAGATAATACACCTGGGGACATTACGAATTATTGAAGGTCCAGTATATCTAGAACAGCCAAACATTCTGAAAGAAAATTTAAACGGTGTTCCAGAGATTGTTGATGGTTTAGAAATTAATGGTACGTACTTTCAAAGATCATCCTCGGAATATACAATTTCTGGCATGTTTTTATGTTAATAATTTCTAATTACTGATCTGATAAATTTGTTCCAATAGAAAATCCTTGACAAGTACATAACTTAATCCACGAAATTGTTTGTACAAAAGGTTGCTTAATAATAAACATACTCTTTTGCGGCTTTGTAACTAGAGGGTATTCTAACTACAGGGGAGCTATCGGTAGATCAACGTGGTTGAGTGAAACACACAGTTTAATCCTAACGAGATAAATCTCAAATTTATTAACAGATAATCAGTCTTTATATATTAATAAACTAAACAAGTAATAAAATATACGTCTTTCTACCTAAATAAGTGATATGTGTATAGTGCCTTTGTTAGTACACTTGACCACTTGCTTTTTAATTGTTTTCATATTGTTCTCATTTTGTTTATAATATCGTATGCTTACTTAAAACATGCATAGCTGTGATTTAGTAAATTTCTTCTTTGATTGAAATAATATATCTAAATAAATGAAATTTAAGGAAATTAATACAATATGAAAAATACTTATTGTTTTACATGATATCTCCATGTTCTTCTATCTAGAACATTTTGCTTTGATAGCTCACTGTTTCATTCATATAAATTTATTGATGAATTTTTGTAATACAGATTTCATCTTGATGACAGGAATAAGTAAGTGGAATCATTTAACTTTTTTTAAAAATACATTTCTGACATTTAATTTTGTTACTTAATGTTTAGCTGAGTATCAGGATCGTAATCCAGATAATCTACATATTTTATTAGTAGTTTTGTGCAATATCAGAGATCATAAGGGCCGTAACCCAGATTATCTAAATATTGCACTAATAGATCTATTATCTTAAACAGATCTATTATCTTATAAATGTTTTGTACAAACGTTAAGCAAAAGTACCTCTAGGTATGAGGGTCTCATCCTCAAGGTACCTCCTTATTTGTAACTTAAACACAGTTTGAACAAAAGCCCAAAATTCGTCAACTGATATTTTGGTAAATGTCATTTAAAGAGTATAATATAATGTAAATGTCTTCCTCTTCTTGTAATTTCAAATTTTAGCTACAAATAATTTCTCTAACTTCATGTAACACAAGTGTTGTCTGGAAGACAGGTTGAGAACTACTGGGTTAGATAGTGAATTTAATATAATCTACAACAGTGTTGTGTGATCAAAATGATGAAAGTTAAATTGAAATTAAAAAAATGAAATTAAATTGAAAAATACAAAGAAAAATATTAAATATTTTCTCTGTTTATATTTGAACAGTGTTAATTATTTAGGACACGTCAAATAGCAAAACATGTTCGGACACAACTTTTCATCAACAATGGATATGGAATCTTGCAGATTATGAAAGTTAAATAAAAATCTTCGGATTTGGACAACAAATAATATTTATTTATTTTACAACAATATAATATTTAAATTAACATGTTGCAAAACCATCATCAGGACTATGAACAATTGAAAAAAAAAACATCAAAGCATTGTATGAACATCAAAGCACATGTTAGAATGTACAGTCAAAAGCCTATAACTTTCATCATTTTGATCACACAACACTGTTGTAGATTATGTTAAATTCACTATCTAACCCAGTAGTTCTCAACCTGTCTTCCAGACAACACTTGTGTTACATGAAGTTAGAGAATATATTTGTAGCTAAAATTTGAAATTACAAGAAGAGGAAGACATTTACATTATATTATACTCTTTAAATGACATTTACCAAAATAACAGTTGACGAATTTTGGGCTGTGTTCAAAACTTGATTTGAAAGTACATTTTCAGTTATATGAATTTATTAATAGGATATACTTAAATCAATTTAAAATTCATCTTCGATAACTGTGTCGTTTAGGGAAATTAGCATTCAGATTCGAGTAGGGACGGGTAAGTGACGGGTAAGTTGAGTAAGTGACTTAGTTTCGAAACCTTGTGTTACCTGTGTGGTGCGTCACTAATAGAGGTCGTTGTAGTTCATAACACCTTGATTCCAGTTATTTGGGGCTGTTTAGAAGGCTGCAAAGCTTTGTTTACATTAGTATTATGATTGAAAAGATAGAGCTTATACCTGTTCTAGTATAGCGAGTACCACGTCCTAACATGGTAGGTTGCCTGTTGATACGATTTATTTAATTATTTTGTGTAAATAAGTTATTTTGTTGGATAGATAATCAATTAAATTCTAATTGAAAAGTAAGGTTAGATTCACTATTTTTGACGTTTGGTGTCAGCAGATATCCGTTCACTAGTCAGCAAATCAGTGATTGGTAAAGTAGAGCGTCTACTTAGTATGGCAATTGTCGAATTAGGTAGGTTGAGTCTGAGGTCGCGAGCGGCGCTGTGATCGTCTCACGCCCGACCATGTCTGCTAATTAATTAAGAGAGGTTGTGACTTATTGTAGCGACTCTCTGAAAGAGTGTAGTATATCTGCCGCGAAGTACAAGAAAGTTGCCACAACGGATGTAGTACCGTGTGATATTCTCCACAAAATCAGGAAGTGTGTGGAACTGGTTCGAGTGGATGTCGCCCAGGTGGAATATCACAGACCGGTGGGACGCCACGGTCCTATTTGCCATCTGTCTATGGTTGGAAACATATGGTGCTAAAATTGGCACCATCGTAACCCGGTTATCGATTTCCTTTTGCAAAAGCGGGAGGGGATGGCAAGGTTGTCACATTTGATGCTGCTGGGGTAACTTGCCTTCCAAGAAAGGAGGTTATAATAGTACAATAAATTGTAAGTGTTGAGATTAAGCCGCTCAGATTTTATCATTTCCCAAGTTCTGTTTTTTCAATATATGATAAAAACAAGGATGTAAACTAAAATGCGATAGGTTATAGAGGAAAATTTTGATACTTTGCATCCTGTTCATATTTTGCAATCGACAAAAATAAAATCCATTTACTGGTGTTCTGGCTCAATTTTGTAAGTTTTAACCTATGAGCGCTATTTGTGTTGATTACAGTAACTTAAAAAAATTCTCTCGGCCAAAACTTGAACATTTTCATCCAATTATTTTTTACAACTCTCGACGTAATTAACTTAGCAATAGTGCATCGATGAACTTAATTCAACCTTTGGTGATGAAGCACCATCAATGACTAGCGTTTAACGATGGTGTGCCAAATTTCTGAATTTAATCGTAGTTCGCTCAGCGACAAATTTCGTGAATGTCCTCCAAAATCGGTTATTGTTCCAGCAAATACTGGTGCTGTGCATGAACTAGTACTGCGATACCGTCATCATGATATTGAGGTATCTTTGAACATTAGTAGGACGAGCATACATTTAATATTAAATTACCATTTGGTTGTTAAAGGAATTTGTTCACTTTGGATCTCACATAATCTGACAATCGCTCAAAAAAAGGCTCGTGACAAGTGGTCGAAAAAAATACTTATAAAATACAATTGTCTTAAAACAGTTTGCATAGCTTCAGATGAGGAATCGTGGATTTAGGCGTATAAGCCCAAAAATAAACATCAAAACGAGCCAAATCCAACAAAAGCTGGACATGTTGCAACCGTACCATTGGTGTAACGTGAAACTGTCAAATCAGAATAGTACACAACCAATTGTTTGCTCTTTAGGTTCTCTTATTTCTGAGAAATAAGAGGAACCCTTTAACCCTTCTCCACCACGGCAATGTGAGCTCCCACACGTTGGCTCAAACAGTGATTAAATCAAACAACAGTGCTCCTGCTCCAAAACAATGGTTTATTAAACAAAACGACCTATGGTATGATGCGCTTCGAGAATAATAATCATTTGGAGGAATTAAGAGAAGTACCTTATATAAGGTACTTTTGTTAATTCCTCAGTTTGCAATCCTTTTAGTGTGATGACGAGACGATTGTGGTTCTCAAAACTCGTCACACCATATGTGGTTGTGTTTAATAAATCATTCTTTCGGAGTAGGAGCACTGTTGTTTGATTTAATTCAAGTACTTTGGACTTTCAATTCCTATCACACAAGTGACTTTCTGATCACTCAAAATGTTGATTTGATCGGTCATCTGTCATTTAGCCCTGATTTGGCACCCAATGATGTCTTTTTATTACCACACATCAAAAAAAAGTTTTTCTACTCCTGAAGGATCGGTTGATGCGCTCGATACGCTTGTTATGTACATATCATAATCGGAGTGGAAAAAGTTCTTCGAAAATTGGTTTCATCGAATGCAAAAATGTATTGATCTTAATAGAAAATATTTTGAAAAAGAATACAATCATTTCCATCATAAATATTTGTTTTTTTACCTAATCCCAAAATATAATAAACAACCCTCGTATTAGTGAATCTTTATTTAGTACTGACTTCTTTCTATATACCTTTACAAGTACATTAAAAACCCCACTATGCGTTTAAAGGTTGTAAAATAGATTGTCCGTAATCTGCTACTGGTTCATAAGTTTCTGACCAAAACCTTTTCTGTGGTGACCTACGGGACCGATGCAGTACAGATGCAGTGACTCACCTCGACTTAGGGAAAATTCAGTCGTGAACTACTTAACACTTGAGATTTTATTTGACGTCAGGATCTTAAGATTTTGAAACATTAAGATTTTGAGGTACTCGTCCCCGGACAAAGAACCATTTTGCTTCCCTGTTTATTTTCGCAAAATATTTACGTACGTTTGCAAATACATTACTTATAACTATAGTTAACATTATTAATTATTTACAACTTAATATTACAATACAATAGACCACATACACCTCCGGGAGAAAATACGATATAAATCTATTGCGTATGCTTACTTGACTTTCCTATTCTAACTGTGATTGTTTATGTATTTCGTGCTAGCAGAGCTCGCTAATGTCTTACATAATATATACATACATCGTAATTAATTGTAAATTCATGTCATTCAAAATGTTGGAATTAAGCAAAAAGCAAAAGCCATTTAAATTCATATGGCATTAAAATAAAAGAAATTGATTTGTCTAGTGTTTTCTGATATTCTATTGTTTCTTTCTTCTTGATGAACGTGAAGTAAATTTTAAACTTTTTCCACGTAACTAGAGAGTTTAATTAACTATTTTTATAACTTGCAAGACTCGTGGATAATTTATATCTTGCATAAAAAATTCCATTGAGGTACTATAAATAATTAAAAAGGTTGGGAAGACTTCAAAAATCAATTTATGTTCTAAAAAAAAAGCATGAGACTTTGGGGATCATTAATAAATTTACTATACTTGAAATCAACTCAGAAGTATTACGTCTATAGGGTTTGCCTAAAATGTAAAAAGCAAAGATTTTTCTATTAGATCATTCTCGAGTTTCATTTCCTCCTACACAAATAAGTTAGTTGCTTTCCTTGATTCATATCTTAAAAAAGTTATCAATCCAATTCTTTCATAAAAAATGTTCCTGATTTTATTGAAAACAAACAAGAAATGTAAACCTCTCAGATAAACTTTTCGATGTGTTTCCCAAAATCCCAACGAATAGCTTGTGGACTAGCTAAAAAGCGTGTATATTTGTCATTGTACCGATTTACCATTTAAATAATATATAAGTATACAAAAATGTATATCAAGTGCAGCGATGGCTTGTATACATTTTTGTATACTTATATATTATTTAAATGGTAAATCCGACCAACTTGCCAT
>WYDF02055739.1:0-11937 GCA_009867245.2 Adranes taylori
GATGGTTGAACGCCCAAGCGGCGCGACTCCCCGCTCCGCATTGTTCTGCACGCTTCTCGTCCGGTGGGGGGCGGGCAAATAGTTGCATTATACAGTATGTATGTACACAACTATGTAGTATGATACTGTGGAAAAATATGTGTGCATGCTTCTTTGTGTTTAATTAAATATTCTCCTCCCGCTTTCGTTGAAAGTAAAAAACTATGTTAGTACATTCGAAGTAGAAACCTTTTTCTATTTATTATTAAGATAGTTTTGAATAAATTAACGTAAAATAACAAATTTATGGTTGAAAGGGTGTATAAGTATAATAACTATCTGATGTTATTTATTTAACGAAAAACATGTACCATACAATATACTTCATAAAAGAAAAAGAACCGTTAGGCAATTAGAGAAAGAAACCTATTGCCTAACCGCTGTTAGGCAATCGCTATATAACGAATTGTAACGCACAAAATTTTACAAAGCACTTGCTGTTTTTTGCACATGGCAAACTGTTAAATAAATTTAACATTAATAAATTTAACACAAACTGTTACATTTCTTTAGTATTTAAATATTAGATAATTTTTAAAACTAATACAGATTTATTTAAATACTTAAATAAAACATTATGGTTGAGAAATACAATGTCCACTTGCGTTTTATATTGGAAATGGATTGACTAGTCGTTATACGTTTAATGGTCGTATTATTACTACATGGAATACTTTTACAACAATAGATATGCGACATTTATTGAACGAATCGTGATAGGGCCATTAAAATCCAGATCCAATTATTTGCGAAAGATCATAAGAGGAAAGCATTTCCGTTACGAAGGACTAGCCAACCGTTTACACCATTTCACAAATTTTAAACAGCAAATGGTTTCTTTTTTTGATAGGGCCAATGCAATCATTATTAAACATAAATTTCTTGCACGTATTACAACAAAATTCAAAAATTTTTATACTCTTTAAATATTACTTTCACGAGATAACGCTTAAAGTATGAGAAATTATGTTTATTAAACGCAGTTAAGACCTTCATAGAATATTAGAATGGATATAGAACATTTACTTTAATCATGATTTACTTTCATCATAAAATATGCAAATAACTGTATATATTAAACAAATTATAGGTAAGAACTACTTACCACGTGTGACCGGTTGCGCTGTGCACGTCCCTAAAACAAAAAGAAAATAAAATCGTTTTAAATTTAGTGTTGTAACGGGGTAAAAAATTAAAAATATTCATTTGTATTAGTTCTATTGTAGATGTTTTGTATACTTTAAATACTCATATGTCAGATAGCTAAAGGATACCAATTTTTTAAATTAAATAATGATATCATATTGAAATGAGTTTATCTTTAGTAGGTAAATGGAGCGTTTAAAAGATGAACAATTAATATGATCGTAAATGTTCTTGTATTGATTTGTCGCTACACTACGATTATTAGCGCGAGTAATTAGTAAAACACCTGCGGTTTGCAGTTAACAGGTGAAAGTAGTAAGAAGTCGCTCCTCTGAAGGCGTTTTTCACGGCGATCCGAGCTTAGTCGGGTTAAGCCGAAGCCGCGATAAGTACGGGATGTATCTGTAGAAGCCAGCCTCGGAAAAGTAGGAATGATATAATAGAGATAGTTTAATAGGAAGAAATGAGATGGGAAATCTTATTGCAAGTACCGAAAATTTGTTGGATGGTAGTTTTAGATGGCTTGCGAAAAGTTGAAGAAATGTCCTTTAACAGTGCTCGTGCTGTCTGCAGTTCAAATGTGAGTTTAATACTTCATGTTATACTTCATTGTCTAGTTTGAAAATCTCATACACGTTAAATTCTGAACTTACTCTTGTCACTAATTTTATTAACTATAAGCTAATTTTTATTTTATGATAAAGCTGATCAACTATTATTAACTTATTAATTAGATAAAGCTATTAAAGCCTATTAATCACTATAACATATGACAATTTAATGGTATTCGGTAATTTTACTTGAGAATTGGTGTTAAAATTTACCGCATGCGAATTATTTTTTTCATGAATATATTAAATAGAAATCATGCTGTGCTTTAGTATTTAATGAGATAAGTTGACCCTATATAACTTAGTGCTATAACGAATTAATTTAGATTTTTTGTGAATAAATTATTCACTAATATATTTTTGATCCCTTTATACAGTCGGGCGGATTAGGTGACAGTATTAATGAAATATAAAGAATATTATCTTATGTGGGGCAAATCAGCAATTAAATTCCAAACGTGGCTACGTTATATTATTTCCAATGATGACCCACTACACAAAACATCTAGGATTGTTGGTAGGCTGTACTTTTTGAGATGATTATGTAAGAATATTGTCAATAGTTCAAGTTATTTCCAAGCAATTTCAAATTCGGCTTTAAAATTGCAAATATTAATTCAGGCGACAATAATTTCCTAGAAGTAAATTGGTAGGGGAAAATAAACTTGAACGAAATACTAATAAAAATTATATACATCGAAAAATACGAAGTCAAAATGTGATTATGGTAGACCAGAATCACATTGTAAGGATAACGTATTTCCGCCATCTTGGATTTAGAAGAATGTTTTTTTTTTGCTTTTATTTATGTGTCTGGTGTATCACAAATAAATCATTTTTATGTAAACAATTGACAAACAAAATTAGTTTTAATAGACTTCAATTCAAATTTACATACCTGTAGTATTTATGTCCTGAACAGTGAAAATTTATAAAATATTTTTCAAGCAATCCTCGTATAATTAAAATGTTAATTTGTTTTATTTAGTAAAAATTATGCATAGGCAAATGTTTCAATACGTTAATTATTTGTATGAAATAGGATCGCAAAGTGAGATGTCAAAATATTATGGAAAAAATATATTCAGTATAGGTCACGATCAGATTACAATATATATTTTTTTATTATAAAGCATGTAACTTAATGAGCTACGTAAAAACGCATTGAACTCTATGATGAATTGTTTACATTCTACAAACGTTTTATTATGCCTATTTCAATTGTATTTGGGATATGATTAAAATTCAAATGTTAAAAGAATGTTTATTTCTAAGATGTTTATACTTGTATTCTTATAATGCATAACACAAAAGACGTGTTTTTTCTATTGTTTAATTACTCACGTTATTCTACTTCTAATCTGTATACAATTGTTTTTTTAATAAATAAAGTTTTTTAATATAGACGAAGTTGTTTTTCTGATATACATTTAGCCACAACGGTACTTTCTTTATCTCGCAATTTTCCTTTAAGTTTGACGTGGTGTCATTCTTTTGTTCTCTTTTAAATATTTATTTAAATTGAATCAATAATTTTTTAATCGGGAAAACAACTTCATCTATATTAAACAAACTTAAGAATTATGTACAGATTAAAACTTAGATTTGTTTAATACATACACCAGATTTTAAAATTATACATTATTTTATATCTGGTATAATAAACATTTAATTGAAAATGAATATATTTAAAAAACTGACCCATAATCTATTTCTGGTGGCGGAGGTGGCAAAAGGAACATACAAGGCTCCTCAATGTACGCTTCCTGGTAGCCTTCCGAGTAAATATCTCCAATTCCATCTTCCCACATAATAAAACAGTTGGACATTATACTGTTGACAATTTTAAGATTTAATTACACATGGAATTTGGTCCAACAACATTCATTTAAAAAACGGACAATGCCACGAAACACTGAAATTTAACAACAAACAAAGTTCGAACACGAATGAATACTCACTGAGAATTTTGACACACATGACTATATATCAATATTGGCAGTATGACAATTATATCAATATTGTTACTAGATCACGTTGATAATCATTGGTATATTCCATCTAAAAAGTATTTGAAAACATTATATTGCTTATATTATTTAACAAATAATATATAACAATTATAACCTTTATTGGGATAACACCAACTTTTCGTTCACGTAACAAAAATATAAACTACCAGATATAAGTAATTAAATATACTTAAAACCCTAAGCATAAATTCTTTACGACTTTCACAAAGAGAGAAAAGGAAAGTAGCTTCATCGATTTTTTTCCTAAACCTCCAGCTTTATCTCGCATTTGCTATTTTTCTCATTATTCTTATCCCGTCTCCATGCACATTTCCTAATTCCGCGGCACTTTCTTCTCTTTCTGCATTCATTCGATTCATCGAATCAACGCATCCCTACACCCAGTGTTCCCAGAACTCTACTTCTACATCACATATTCTACACAACCTTTCAATCACGCCCATCTACAACCTATTACCTCTCTCCATACTCCTGCATCTAAAGCTAGTTAATTCGATCCATTAAATTAATTAGATTCTCCTGTACAGATTCGCAATAGATAAACTCCACGTTTAATAGATAGACATACGTTCCTGTTGGTCAGCCACAAGCATCTTAAGATTTATTCGATCTATTCTATAAAACGTGCGTCGATAGTAGCTTCATTAAATACATTCCTTTCATTGCCATTACCTGATATCCATGTATGCAAAAGCCCAGTCGTTAATCGCCGCGACCTTTCGGTTTCATTCAGTCTTTGGACCACAATGCAACTTCGCTGCAAGAGAATTGTTCTAGTATTTTCCAGAAAAATCTCGGCTTTAAAGTAGGACAGAAATAGAGAGTTAACTTGTTAAAGAAATATGTATTGCTTTCGTAGCCGATATATTTTGCGAGCAGCGACAAATCCCTCTTTATTACGCAGGAAGCAGACAATTTAGGGTCTTCAAAAAGATATATAAGACGAAACCCATTTGAGTTTATTTCATTCCGTTTCAAGCTTTCAAGTATAAATTCTAAATACTACACCTAACTCAGTTCTGTGAAGTCGCTTAATTGTCGCTTTTAATCTTCTCTCCAGTACTTGTGTAATCTTCAAGAAAGAAAATAATTACGCACGTGTTTTCAAATCGCTAAACTACTAAATAATCTACAAGTGTCCATCATGAACAACGAATTAACGTAAGCATTAAATATTTAATTATTACATTTTACTTTGACTATTCAAAATTAATGGAGCCGGTGTGAGCGACGACCCGGCAGAGAAAGTGCAGGAGCGAGCACAAGCAGGCCCAGGCGTTGTTGACCCTTCCCTAGACGCGACGGAGGATGCCATCCGCAGCATGAAGAACCATAAGGAGCCAGGAGAGGACATGATTACGGCGGAATTGCTCAAGTATGGAGGGTAGGCGCTGAAGCGCGAACTGCATGGCATCATCATGAAGAGCTGGCAGAAGGAGCGGATGCCGGACGATTGGACAGTTGCCTTGATATGTGCCATACACAAGAAGGGATCAAAGCTGAAGTGTGCAAACTACCGGGGCATATCGCTGCTCAACACAGGATACAACGAAGATAATTGCAAGCCGAAAATAATTCCAAGACGCCTAAGGAAGATAATTGAAGATAATTGCAATACGCCTAGAGACATATTCAGAGCAAGTGCTGGGTGATTACCAATGCGGGTTTCGACGCAACAGATCTACCACCTACCAGATTTTCACCATTCGCGCTATCCTGGAAAATTGCTATGAATACAACATCACTGTTGCCCAGCTATTCATTCACTATAAACAGGCATACGACAGTGTGGATCACGGTTACCTATATGAGACCCTTACCGCTCTGGGACTGCCGAAAAAGTTGGTGCAGTTAGTGCACATGACCCTGGCTAACTCAACATGAAACGTGGAAGTGCAGAATGAAATTCTGAGAGAATTCCGAGTGGACAGAGGTCTGCGGCAAGTGGATTCTCTATCATGTCTACTGTTGAACCTAACTCCGGAGAGGGTTGTTCGCAATATTGAAACCAACAGGAGCGGGACACTGCTGAACCGGACCATGCATTATCTGGCATATGCGGACGATGTGGATACAGAGGCGCTAAAAGAGAGTTTTATCTAGTTGGAGCAGGCATCATAACGAGCTGGCTTGGTTGTAAACGAGGGCAACACAAAATCCATGGTAATAGAGAGAAATGTAAATGTATGCAACCAAGAGGACCCGCTCTCAGTGAGGCAGCATGAGTTTGAGCGAATCAACATCTTCAAACACCTCGGATCCCTCGTCACTAAAAACAACGAAACTCACTTGGAAATAATGGAAAGAATCGGTGCCGTGAACAGATGCCACTTCAGCATGCAGCACCTGCTGAAGTCACGCAACCAGTGTGAGATTTTCGCCCACTAAAACTTCACTCCCATTGGGGGATTTCTTCAGATAGAAAGTTGGTAAATTTATTAAGGAAGCTTTTGGATTTGGCATCCTCTTCAGCCTGTGTCTATGATTTGAGGGGATTAGGCACTGTTAGTGCAGTGTTAGGCGGATCACTTGCAGGCAGTGTGTGCTATTGTATTCACTTTACAATCAAAGGACACCTGCAAAACCTTGATCATAGCACAGTTGGTTCTTTTGGGTTTGATGGGCAATACCTAGGATGGATTCGCTTATTTTTTTTTGCATTTCGTGCTTTCTGTTTTTTTATTCTTTTATTTAAGTTTTTTGTTTTTTTTTTGTCATATTCACTCCTACGGCGGTTATCTCAGGGACAGTGGGATGGATTCTAGGATTTCCTGAAAATCATCTGGGAGATCTTACATTGATGTAATAATTCGAGCAGGGGTTGGGGGAAATTAATTTCTGATAGCCTGAAACAGTGGTTTGATGTGCCCCAGTGAGACCGAATTGTCTGGTGGGCTATTATGTTGTTTTCGGCACTGCGCAAGTAGGGGTATTTGAATTGAAGATTGTTTTAGAAATGGGTATGGCCGAGTAGTGCTCGTACAAAATGTTGCTAGGAAATCGATAATTCAAACTGTTTATTTTGCGTAAGATTCTTCGTTCACATGTGACTAGACTGTGGAATCGGTTATTGGTTTCAGTATAGTAAAGAATTGATCTGTAGTCAATAATAGGTCTTATGTAGGTATTATAAGTGTGCTTCGGTATTTTGGGGTCACATCCCGAGAATCGTCCTATCAGAGCAGAGATTTGGTTGGCGCGTTTTCTAACCCTTCCAAGAGTTTGTTTTGAGTTCCAGTTAAACGTTCGATTGAACGATATTCCTAAATATGTGATTTGTCTTTTAACGGGACTCCGTTTTTCCAGATTTGGAGCTGGACATCCCTTTTGTCTTGGTACCGATTTCTGGTAAGATTTCGGAGCTGTATTAAGATTGCTTGAGATTTGCTTGGATTTGGTGTGACGGTTTTGCTTGATTTGTTGCAGGCCCAAAATGTCGTGTCGTCTGCATAAAGGCTGCTGTGGCAATTGGGGTTCCTGGAGATTGGGACATCACGTTATATACAGCAGTGAGACCAGGGCGGAGCCTTGTGGTACTCCGACTTGAGGGTGAATGTGTCTCTGGATAATGTGTCTCCTACTTTGATTTGAGTGCTGCGGTTTGACAGATATGACTAGACTAATTTGATTAGGGTTGGATGAAATAAGTTTAGTGTGTGGAGTTTGCGAATTAGTCCAGCATGTCATACTGAGTCAACGGCTTGACAGATGTCCAGAAATACTGCCAAAGCACTGTTTAAAGTGCGAATAACATCGGTTTGGAAATTCAGAAGGGGGTCATGTGGACTCTAAAACCAAATTGATTGTCTTTTAAGATTTTGTTAGTTTCTAAGACGTTTCGTATTCGAGTTGTAACGGCTTTGCCTATCACGTTAAGAAGTGTTATTGGGCGATATGACGAGACGTTTCTGGGATACTTCCTAGGTTTGGGAATCATGACTGTTTGGCCAGTCTTCCATTCTACTGGTAAATGTCCGTCCTAACAGTAGACATTGGTTAAAGATATCGCTTAGAAGTTGGATGGTTTCTAGTAGAATGTTTCTTAGGTGTGTTCGTGACAATGTTACTAGAGAAATTGTATATTTATTTTCACGTCAATGGAAAACTTAATTGTATTCGTGCAAATGTTTATTACAACAGAATCAATTCAGATCAATATATTTTTTACTCAATTTGGTCATTTATTGACCCTCGTGAAATAAATTACTGGAACAATCCAGTGGTTTTATTTTTATTATGTGTGTTATATTTGCATATGGACAAGACTTGCTTCTATGAAGCTGCTTTACAGTTTTATATAGGCAAGAGTCTTATATTTAACAAACCGAAATGCTAGGGTTTGATTATTAATACCCCACAAGTAAAACATTACAGTGAAGTTTTATTTAATCTATTGCTACACCCACATTCGAATTCTTGTCAAATAAAATTCCTATAGCTCTACCATCGATTAAAATAAAGGTTTAGAATATTTTTGTGAATCCATAAAAGAATTGGCAGTTTTTACAACGAACAGTGTTTGTGAAAAATACTCTTATTCCACGTCGTGCCAATCTTAATCGCAACAATATATTTGTTGTATTATATATTAGTGTTATTAAAAGTTGTTATTGATCAATTGTTTTCTAAAGTTGAACTATTTGTGCAAATATAATAATCTTTGATTATAACTTTATTTTAAAGTTTGAACATAGTTAATAATAAATTAGAATAGTATCAATTAATATTGAGATTCTTTTATTATTTTTGTTGATTGAGTGTTGGGTCCATCACACTGCTTTAAACACAAATTCCTCTTCATTTACTTCCATTTTCCATCATTCCATCGGGCATCCTTATCTTTCATAAATCTTTTGCCAATCTCTTTTCCATACACTTCCATCAACCTCAACATTCATTGTTACATTAGTCATATATATATATATATATATATATACCCCCCCCCTCTCTCTCTCTCTGACACAACATTCATCACATTCCATTCTCATTTTACCATTTTATTAAATGCTTTTACCCCAACATTTACTCATATTAATTTCATATACCAATTTCACTCGGCATTGGTTTTTCTAATCCAAAGATACGCTTTAATAAATCTCTAACAAATTTGCATACGCTTAATTTCTGTATATTCTCTCATACTTCAGCCCCATACATCGGACGCGTTGAAAGCGGCTCTTCGTAGACAATGGGCAAAGATTGCACAACGTGTTATGAAGCCCAAATCAAAGTAAAAGGAAACAACAGCGACCAATGAGCTGAAAGTCATTTATCACATTCTATTTTTAATATGTGGCGCAAATTTGGAATAATATTTTCAAAAAATATAGAAATTATCGCGCTTCGAACGTTTTAAAAATATATCTAAATTAGTGTCTACCACTGACAAGAAGTTAAGCTACTAGGCTTTGGACACTACTACAAAACTGATTTTGCACGGTGATGCCCTTTGCTTATATTAACCAAGGATCAACCCCCATTTAGCCATGTTTTTTCGCCAGCCAATAGTCAACTAACCAATTAGAGAGCGTCTGAACATTTTTTCTAAGAAATATCTGACGTAAACTAAAAATATTTCTTTGTACGCAAAAGACGAATCAACCCTACATTCCTTATTGGTAATTGAATTTCTTAGATGCGCCAATATGACGTCAAATTCCTCTAAAAGTTATGGGTCAAGATCCGCCTATCTCTTAACCTAGGACAAAAAATTTCCAGTGAAATTATATTGACATGATACCACAGATTTATTCATTTTTATACTACAAAACGTATTTTAAATTCCTCGTGATTCCAAGAAACTCTACATATAATTTTCACCTTTTATTACGTTAGTTTTTTTCTCGAAATCGTTCATGAAATCAATATGTATATATATATATATATATTTATATATATAAATATAAATATTTCTAGTTTACAAGCATATTTATTTATTCTCATAAAAGGTTAGAAAACAAGTCATATCAAATTATTATTTTTGGTAATTTAAAAACACTCGTTCTTACAAGTTTAATAAACATGATAAGCGTATCAAGTTTTAGACTTTAGACTACAAAGTGTTAAAAATATATCATCAGTGGTGAAAGGGGTATGTACCACATACAAAATTCTAGTGTTTGCGAACACTATCACTCAGCTACCATTTGAATTCCTCAACCCGCTTTGTGGCATTTTAGCATTTTGATTTGTACAAATATTAATTGTTTGTAACGATTAAATAAGATGCAGTCAACAAATATGTTTTATCCTATACAATGCAAATTAAGCCTGTATTATATATTAAATTTTTAATTGTTTTCATCGTCAGAAGAGTTTGGAATCAATAAATAATTATTTTTAGTATTAATTTATTCAATAATTAATTAAATACATAAATCTACGATATACAAGTTTAGAATAAAATTGTAAGTGCGATGTATTGTCTATACATAAAAGGAAAACATTAGTGGATGTTGCATTGCACACGTACGTGCATACATTAATTTTGGAAACTCGTACAATCCATGAATAATTTCCTAGAATTTAAACTAATGCGTAAATGAAATGATTTCACACGTGATACGAAAAGTTTCTAGATATTAAAGTGCTTAAGTATTGAGATTTTCACATTACTTAAATATTCCTTACTATCTTAAATGAAATATACTCAAAAATGAGTAACCTATATACTCATTAAATAAATGTATGGACAAATCAAAGAGCATGAAGTTAGTTCGAAATTATTAGATCTATTTAGCAGTATTAGTAGTAATTAAGTCACTAAAATTGTAGTGGGATATCATCGATCACAGATATAATACCAAGTCAGCCTGTATGGTCTGTGATATTATAGATTAAGATCTAAATACGTGTAATATTATAACTGTATTTTTTTAAATAAATATAAATTAACTTTAAAAAAAATTGATGCTAACATACGATGAAATAGGTCTCATAAATACTTAACGGTTAATTACTAACAAAAACAACAACTAATGGAGGATAACAAATTTTTTCGTTGTATAGTCCGCGCGTTCTAAGATCAACAGAATGTGCAGTAACGAGTTTTCGCCGGGTAGCACCCATGATCATTGTTCGAGACGAGTACGCTTAAAACATTGGCAGCCAACCTATCTGATATAGTGCATAATACGCCGTTTGCATATTTGCTTGAGTTGTGTCCCTGTTTTTGTTTATTCGTATTAACATTATATTATATGTTAAGTGATACGGCTTTTTTGTGCATTGTTACAGTTTTTTGACATATTATTATTGACACACTAGACAACACAGGCACAGTAAGATGACTCAAGCAAAAGAAGCCATTTCAATTAGTGAATTAGTGTTTAGCGCAAAGCAGAGATTGTGCGGATTTTATGCTACATGGGTAATGAGTGTAGTTAAGTGTTAGAATATATGGTAAGCTAATGAGTAAGAGTTGTTCAACATTATCACTTAAATTAGATAAAAATTGCTTATTGATATAAGACGATCAGATTGTAGTAATTAAAATATTTTACATTATATGTAATCTGTGAGACGGTGCTTGCGCAAGTTAATAAATGTTGTCACTGGCGTTTACAAATCATAATTTAAAGAGGGATTCAAACTTACACACATAATAGATCAATTATAAGCTAAAATGGTCAAAACTAAATAGATCAACTTTTACTTAATGTAGCTCCTAATAAATGTTTTGATTTGCACTATATGAAAGATGGGGTAGCGATCCCATTGCCTAATTGCTTGTATAATGTTAATGCTAATAAGAACAGTAAATAATTGTGACGAGCTCCCACTCGCGACTCTACTAATGGCGGCTGTCATAAAAAATGGCACAAACAAATGTCTTATTATTTACTGAATAAAAATGGCCTTCGGAAATATGTCCTGGGACGACAAGTTCGTTTAATGTGAGACCTCACACTGGAACTCATGTTCTTGTCCCTCCGGTCCTCAGTGGCTTACTGAGGGATCGTGTAGCTTCGAGTCTTCTGAGTTGTCAAGATATTATTAGTTTCGCTTGCAGCTGTAAGAAACTTATCCACTAATGAGTGAAACAGCATTAATGATTTAACAAAACCGTCTACTATTCTTCATTCAACATAAAGAATCAGAGAAGAATA
>WYDF02055750.1:0-11937 GCA_009867245.2 Adranes taylori
CTTACAAGTTTTGTTAAAGAAAGATCGTGACCAAGCAACAAAATTATGTTCATTAAATGATTTTTTTTTAATCTATGTATTTCGTTTTTATAACAAAACCATACAAATACATTAGTGGCAAGTAATCATAAAAAAATTAATAAAAGCTATTTTTGATGCAATTTATATAACCCGGTCATCATGACCGCACCACGTAAGCAGCGTCACATAATACTCAGCACAGTTGTTAAGGGTTAACACTCTTTCCGTCTAAATACGTCATACAATTAACTAAATATTCACTAAAAGGGCAACCGTAGACGACCTTGCCTTACCAATCAGCACGTCCTATTCCATTGTCGCACGTCCTTTTCGTTCATTTTATTGCAGATTGAGCAGCAGCTTCAATTTCTAGCCATAAAATGCTTTGAATGGCATGTTGTTTTCTCTCCACCATGCTAGTCGAAAAGTTTCAAAACTAACTTTTTAATTCGTCCACACAAACAATCTAAACAAGTCAAGGCTAGTAGCACAAAGTAGACTTCCAACTCCTTTCCACCTATCAAGACATGGGATTATCTAAAACAAATCTAACTTGCAAATATCGAAATTCCAAGTTTCATATTTTTAAAACACCTTTACTTGGTAAATTTTGTATAAAATAAGCATTTCACTTGTTAGTATCGTCCTTCGCTTCCTTAAGTGATTTCCAAATTCTTCTCTTGGCCACTTTTGTTACAGATTTTGTTTCCCTGAAACTAAATAGTTCTAACAGGGTAAACGGTTCCACAGAACGGTGTATTTTATGGAGTCCTTTGTCCTCAAATTGTAATTTGTACTGAATTATTAAATTCACTCAAGTACTGCCCAACACTGCATGGATAAATTTATAAATCAATCGTCATTATTTTTAAAGAATGAAATAAATGCTTAAACAGCTAAAGCTTCCATAAAATCATTTCCGCGATAAATGTAATGATTTAAACTCGATGTGAGTGTAATGCATTGTTAAAACAAAGTAAACAATTAAACAAACGCTAACCTCATTTATCTTAATTTTTTATTTCTCTAACAGTATGATTTCTCTATTATGAAAGTTTATGATGGTATGTAGATATTCTTAATGTGCAAATAAAGCACATATGTGAGTGTCAGGCTTAAAAAAGAGAACAATAGATAATATAAGTATGCTTTTAATTTAATGCGGGTTAAATGTATTCTACAGGATGTCACAAAAGTTTCGCACCATAGGGTTTTACTAATTTTGCTATTTTCTTGCTGTAGGATTGAAAAATGTTGACCAGAGATCCGGGTAGAGATTATCCTCCTTTGTAGAAAAGAAGGATTCTGCCAAAGACAAGTTGCAGATTAATTTAATGTGAGACATCCTAAACTAGAGTCAGTATAGCCCTGAATGTTCAAGGCTACAGATAATGTAGCGAATGTTAAAAGATCTGAACATCCAAGCATTTCAGAAGAGGCAGAGAAGGGCGTTTTAGCAACAACTTCAAACAAATCAATCCGCTTGAAAGTGGACGTATTTCAAACCACACTATAGAATATCTTGCGAAAAACTAGTTTCAGCAGTACAAGTTACACAAATCTGAAGACGATCCAGGTCGCCGTTTGGAAATTGGTTTTAGACCCAATTGGAGGAGGACCCAGAGTTTTTGTCTAAAGTTATGTTTTCGGACGAAGCCAAGTTTAATGTAAATGATGAAGTAAATCGACATAATTTTCAGTACTAGCCCGACAGTAAGTCTCACTGGTTTATCGGTAATAAGCAGCAAGGAGCTGATCGCGTCATGATTTGGTGTGGTCTGTCGAAAGACCCGATCATAAGACCTCTACTTCTTTCACAGGACAGTTAACAGTGACCTTTACTTGGCAATGTAAGCAGATAATTATTACTAAACCATGTTGAACATATATTGTAAATCCCTATGGCGCAACACTTTTGAGATATCCTGTATTAATACATTCGGCCATTTTGTTAAACTACATTTATTAAGAGGAAAATGTTAAGTACTTGTTACTTGATCTAAATCTCGAATATTATTTATGAATTTATATGTACCCATACTTTCATGTATATTATAATAAAACACACCCACATGGCATTAAAATCAATTTAATTTCTAATATATAAAGATAATTTTCATATTGGATAACTAAAATATTTCAATTATAACATTTAACTGAGTATGAAATATTTTACTTATTCAAATGTACTAATATTTTCTTTTCAGTTGAACATTTTCATTTTAATTTTGGTACTAGGTGACATAATGTTTCATACTTTAATATAAAGGTATCCATTTTTAGTGTCCCTCTTTACACGTATTAGTACTTAACCTTTTCAAAATCACGGAAGATTTAAAAAAGAAAATGATCCAACTGTGATCAAAAGCTCGTGTTCTATGGTTTCCGCTCGAATTGACGAAAATTACACAATCATTCCTTTATAACAGAAGTTTTCAAATAAAATAGGTAACATAAAATGAATATCAACGCCGGTGCTAAAAGGACTTCCACAAGGTTCACCATTGGCACCATTATTGTTCAATATATATGTGTTTAATATGCCAACTTCAAAGTACATAAAAAAAGACAAACGTGCTTCAATTTGCTGAAGATACAACAGTACCAGTAGTGGCAAGGATAAGTTGGAGAAAGGACTGAGAGTGATTGCCAAGTATAGTAAAATTCTGAAATTAGGTATTAATCCACAGTAAACTAGACTAGCGTAGTCATATCAAGAGGCGTGAAACAATAGCTAGAAAAACAGCTTCAAAATTGTACCCGATTTTGATATTTGATATCTATGAAAGCTAGAGCAACAATATTGAATCGCATCTTCCGGCCTCGTACATGTCGAACTTGTTGGGGAAACAATATATGCGAGGGTGTCGAGGGGCTGCCCACAGACCGGGATTCTATCCCCACTTCTGTGGTGCCTTGTTTTAAACGAGCTCTTGCACAGTTTGGAAGACAGTTAAACCATGACATTTAACGCAAGACAAATTCAATTCAACTGTTAGGAACCTTATGCAAGAAGCACTTTACGTGGTTGAAAAATGGACAACGAACAGGGGCTTGAACATAGGCACTCAGAAAACTTCGATTATACCAGAAGAAGGAATCTGAGCAGCTTAGGCAGTCTAGAACTTCATGGGACATAAAAATCGTTGCGGGGAGAAGAAAGTACTTTGGAGTCATAGTTGATTCCAAACTCACTTGGAACCTGCAAATTAATAAACGGTTATATCCTTCGCAGTTATAAGACGTATGTACGGGAAAGTATGGGGATGAAGTCCTGCTTGGTACATTAGCAATACGAGTCGGTTATTAGGCCATCCATGACTTACGGAGCATTGGTGTGATGGAAAAGGACACTCCAGACTAAGAGAAGGTAGAAACTATCCTCCATATAGAGAACGACATGCTTTCCTATAATAGGAGCCATGAAAACGACTCCTACAGCGACACTTGAAGTGCTACTAGATCTGATCATTAGAATTGATCATTCGAGCAGAGGCGGAAGCAGCATTATATTGGCTAAAAACCAACAGGCCGACCTTCACAAAGAATATAGACACTAAGATTACAGGGGATAAAATACTTGAAATGAAATCGGACTATATATCTCTAGTCTACAATATACACAGATGAGGTTATCATAGACTAAGGTTTGTGGATAGAAAACCCTCCTATCTTTCCAAAATCTACTCTAGTTTGGTTCACAGACGGTTCCAGGGCTTCTGGAAATACGAGAGCAGGAATACACGGAGAAAGACCTACATGCAGAATGTCCTAACTTTTGGGCATATTTGCTACAGTTTTTCAGATCGAAATATATGCAATTTTCTATTGCATTCAGTAAAATATACAACGCATCACCTACAACGCAAATATACAATGCAACAACGCATTTTTATAGTAAGTGACAGGCAGGAAGAACTTCAGGAGCTTAACAGCGCCAGAAACGTGCCTGAACTGACGAATGAATGCATAAATGCACTGTGCAGACTGGCTATGACCAACTCAGTTACACTGATATGGGCACCAAGGCATAGGGGCTTTATAGGCAACGAGATAATTGATGCATTAGCAAAGAAGGCATTTAGCAAAGAAGGCATTCATTAGACCGGAGCCGGCTCTAGGAATTCCAGTTAGTTCTATCAGAGAAGCTATAAGAAACTAGACCAATCAAAACCACATGCTGGGCAAAATAGCAGGAAACAACACAGTAAGCAATTTATATAGAAAAGCCATGTAAACAGAAAACCTTAGATTTGTGAGACAACGATCAGGGAAAGTACAATAAGCCGTTTGGGTGTAGTGCTATGGAGCGGCATTCCGAAGACAGTTCTTGATAATAATAATAATATACGTGAAAAAAGTAAACTCGTGTCAGTTTCCATCTAAATATCTCATTCGTCATTTGCATATCTCATAGGCTACAAAGTCCTAAATTTTATAAATAATTGGTTTTAGAGTAGCTATGAATTAATTAAAAAACACATAATCTGCATGTATTTTGTGTTTGCCTTCATATCGTTCATTGCTACTGTAGATCACAGAGAGAAGCATGTATTTATGCGTGCAGGCGAGCATTGTCTTGCGCGTAACGGTTTAGCCACCGTTAACAACGTAAGCGCACGGAAATATGTCGACTTTTCTCTACTTTCTGTAAATAAAATATGCATGTATTATACATATGAACAACATACGATACGACTTCATTATATATATATATATATATAGAGAGAGAGAGAGAGAGAGAGAGAGAGAGAGAAGATATATATATATATATATATATATATATATATATCATGCAATTATGAAATGATGTATGAATAAATTAAATAAAATGAAATTGTGTCAAGTTATCTATCAAGTAAAAAGAACTATATAACTGTAGTTTCTTTTAAAAATAATTTTGATATTCCAATAACACCCATAAACATACATAAATGACATACATTTATACAATTATGTAGAAAAAAAATTCTTTGGGTCTGAAAATCGGTATTTCAAAAATTAAATGTTTCTTTCCCAGTTTTTTCACCTTCCCTGTTTTCAGATTGCAAACTTTTTATAAATGGGTTTGTAAAAACGTATTGAATTCCATTGTTAGATACTCAACATAACTTAAACAATTTCATAGTACTGAACACTGTCAATTCTAACGTAATTTATAGCTCATGGTCCATTGTATGGGTAAAATGGTTTGTTTATGCATATATCTTCTAGCCTGTAATATTAGTAGTGAAATCAAAGGCTCGCGCAATGCTGTAATTCAGTAACTGATTTGGAGGCCCTTATGAGTTGACCATGATATACCCAAGGTTTTCTTGGCTGTAAAGCAAATGGTACAGCGTATCTTTCTTGCAAGCTATTTGCTTAGCAACTCTGTAACTTAACCACAAGAAAACCAATCTCAGGTTGAAGAGGATGATAAATCCTAAAGCTTCCTTCAAATAAATCCTCTAATCTCTTAGTTTTAACCATTTCCTACTAGGGCGTGGAGTTTAGTGGGTACAAGTCCTACAGTGTTGCGTGCCAAGGGCATTCTTCGTCAATCGATGATTCTCTAACTCCCTCGTAAAATTAAAAAAAGGAGCTGTCACCAGGAGCAAACCTCATGTACCCGATGAGTCCTGGTTTTCAGTATAAAAACAATCTAACCGAAAATACGGTTACGGCTGATTTACATGGGCATACTTTATAAATTTTTTGAAACTTATAGAAAAACTACTATTTTCATTCGTTCGATGGTACCTCCCCCAATACCTCATAAAAGCGTGGTTATCTAAAAATACCATGAAATGGTAGTAATGTTATTGTACCACCAAGCTTGAAAGGGTTAAATATAAGGAAACATTACAATACAAGAATATTACTATTGAAACCTAAAGTATATATAATCAATATCAGGAACGCCACTTATTAATAGATAAAATAGCAATTTAGAAAATAGCATAATTATTTTTTTTATAGTAACCGCCAGGATGATATAAATTAACAAAATGCTTCTACTAAAACTAAAACTTTATAACACTACTTACCGAAATTGTTATGTTAATTTACATAATATGTGTTTATTAATATTTAGGTCAATTCTGATAATAACTAGTTTGTTAGTGAACTTCATTGTCCTTAACATGTGTTGTACAAAATTTACTAACTTGTTTTCTAGTTTGAAAATTCAATTAATATGTTTAATTATAAAAGCAAGCCATTTAACTCTATATTATCTATGTGAAAATAATAACGATGCTTCGTATTAAATCATAATGAGATCGCTTAATGGTTAGACTAATGTTATACAGAGTGTTATTACAGTAATTGTTAATTTGGACTAAAATATAAAATAATAAGTATTACTAAATTATATTTGTAATATAAATGGCATATTAAAATTCATTTAAATTATTTAATGGACACATTTAATAGCTAATTATTACAATATGATGATTATAATTACTTTGACCGATGTTGTTTTATAATAAAGATAAATAGGTCGTACAGCTTTCTGCGTTTAGTTTAGCAGTCTTCATTTTAATAATAAATGTTAAAATAAAAAGGGAATGAATAAAATCGATTTAATGTTGCATTATTAAGCTGAATATATAATACTCTGATTAGATATTATTAAAAAGACTTATAACTAACATAATGTAGAGTATTAATCGTTGTTATTTTTATTTAATATTAATTTAATTCATTCAATTATTAAATATCATGTACAAACATGTATTATTATATTGTAAATATTTGTAAATAAATCTAATTAGTTTTATTTGATTTAAACTTATTTACCAACCAATGCAACATCATCATATGGCGATCCTTCCAAAGATTATAGTAACGCGGTTTATTTTTAGAAACTATCTGCTTACATTTTCATCCTCCATCTTCTGCGCATTTCGGCGGTATCTGGGAAGAAGGAATAAGGTCCGCAAAAACTCATCTCGCTAGGCCACGGATCAAGTCTGCACATTTGAGGAATTTGCAGCAGCAGAAGCAGTACCTAATTTCCTCCGATTCTAATAACATATATGTTTTGACACCGGATCGTTTGTTGATGCTAGAGCCCTTGATGTCATTACCGGACGAGGACTTGACAGCTACGAAACTACCATCCCTTAGAAGGTGGCAATATATTCAACGCTGTGTGAAAGATATTTGGAAACGATGGAGTCACGAATATTTGCATCACTTGCAGCAACGATATCTGCGTGGTGCTGCATACGCAGATATAAATATAGGAGATTTCGTATTAGTAAGAAATGAGTAGCAACTATATTTGAAATTGATTTTGGGATGTGTGGTCGAAAAATATCTGGGTAAGGACAATATTTGTCGCGTGGCAACTATAGAGGTGCTTAACGGCTTGTTACAACGACCATTCGTCAAGCTTTGTCCGCTGCCTAAAACCGAATAAAAAAAATTACTCGTTGTAATTTGGTGGGCCGATTGGTTAGGTTAGTTAGTTATAATTTCAATTTAGTTTACTCAATTCCCGTTTTAATTTACACGAGTTAATTACATCATGGTAGAACCCCCGTCTTTTGAATAAGCGGATAATAGAAAATTAGTGGTTTACAATCGGTAAACATTAGTGCGAACAAACTTCCTATTGTCCTTCCTATTTTTCATTTCGTCAGGAGGTGTCATTGTATACTGTGCAAGCAAGAAATTCGCTTATTTGGCTTCATAGGAATTCAAATAGGGATACCAACTCGGCCCAGCCCAAAGAAAAGTACATTTCTTAAAAAAGTACATAATTTTGCTTGCCAAAAAGAGTATATGTACTCTTTAAAGAGTACGGTTTGTAACCCTAAATTCAAGGCTATTTTCGACTAAAAGAGTAAATCCATTTAGTTTATTAGATTAATACAGTCCATTTAGTTTATTGTCGCATATAACGTATTCGTATGTTCTCACTTATTATTCCCGGACCACGGGTACAAACAATGCACATACACCCATACAGACATTGAAAAATATGTCCTTTTAAATTTTTGAACGAAAAAAAATTTTTTTTTGGTAAATTATTCCTTCGGAGCCTCTCTTTCAATTATGTATAAACGGATTGCAGTGATGTTCAAAACATGAATCCTATATCTTTCAAATACCAATACTACTTCGTACGTATATTAGTATATAAAAAATAGATAGGCGAACTGTAACTTACAGAAGGTCAATATATTAACCTATGAAATTATTTAGTTAGAGAAAACAATTTAAATTAACACGACAATTTGAATATATAATATATTCTAAAAAATCAACATACTGAAATAATGAAATACTTCCTTCCCATTTTCATGCATTTCCTATTCTGGACTATAGTAAAGTTTAAGTGCTATATCCGGTTTGCTTTAAATGGGTAATTTATCTAATCGTCCATGCATTTGATGCCCCATTCGCTGCGTGTTTATTAGATCAATAAAACGCTTGCAAAATGAAGTTGTTTCCTTATTTACTAAATTGGGACTAGATTGACAATCTGTTTATATTATGTTCACGCTTACATACAAAAGATACGATTCCCTACTTATCTTATTTATATTGCCATAATTTGTTGTGATTTGTTATAAATCAATTGGGTTTCTATCTATCTCTTTCTGCAAGCGTTTATGAAAATTAAACCATATTGGAAACTTTTTTCGATTCTTTTTAACATCGTATCTATCTACACTATCGTGAAAAAATGCACATATAAAAAAAATGCAAAACAGTGTTCCTGCTTCAACATATTCTCATTCATATTAACAGACAAGCTGCTTGTTTATAATAAAATCGAGTAGGTTGTCAGCTATCACCACGATATCGTCTGCATAGCGGAGGTGACTGATGATTTTACCATTCATCTTAATGCCCATGTTGGTGTGTTCAAGCGTTTCTCTGAATATAGTTTCAGAGTACAGGTTGAATAGAAGAGGAGATACCACACAACCTTGACATACTCCCTTCTGTATTGCTACTTCTTCAGACCCTACTCCATTGACTCTTACTTGTGCGGTTTGATTCCAATATAATTCAGTGATGATGCGAAGGTCACCAGCGTACACCCCTGCATCCTTCAGGATTTCTGCCATTTTCTGATGTATTACACAGTCAAAAGTCTTCCAGTAGTCAATGAAGCACACGTATACATCTACATACATATCTTTACATCTTTGTGTGAGTACGTTTAGCGAGAAGAGTGTCTCGCGTGCTCCCATGCCGTTTTCGAATCCGAATTGAGCCGGATCCATTTGTTGTTCGCATTTCTGGAAGATTCGAGTGTGTATAATGCGAAAGAATAATTTCAGAACATGTGACATCAGACTAATCATCCTATAACCATAACAATCTTTGACATTGGTTTTCTTTGGTAGGGTCACAAAGACCAATGTGAGCCAGTCTGTGGGTATTTTGCCAGCTTTATAGATGGTATTAAACAAAGATTCGATAATATACCATTTAATTTGTAAATATCTTGTAAATAGTTAATTAACAAATTATTGCAGTACATGACAAACCTATGACTACGAAGTGCAATCTTGATCGCGGGAAATGTAAATCAAATCATTCGGACTTAATTCAGGGATGTATGGAGGAAGATCAAGCAATTCGATATTTTGTTGTTCCAAACACTCAAATGTTTGTCGAGCAGTGTGAGCACTTGCATTGTCATGGTGAAGGATGCTCCGACGCTGTGCGTTGTTTTCCCGCAGCTCAAAAATGATTTCTGACAATCAAACGATTGTGTACCAATAACCAGTTACTGTCCTTCGATTTTGTACAGGAACTGTAGGCACATGTCCGGATTTTTATAAAAAAGTTGTGACCATCTTTTTCGACACACTGCGGAAATAGATGACTTTGGTTGGGTTCTCCTCATCTGAAACACACAAACAGTAAACTGACGTTTATTCTCCGGTTCATAAGAATAAATTCAAGACTCATCACTACTGATGATACTCTACACATTTTTTGAGCGGCCTCTGTTGAAACGATTCAGAGTTCTTCGGCAGCGACTGACACGAGCCGCTTTTGTTCTTCTGTCAACAGGTGCGGGACCCAACGAGAAACTAATTTTCTCACGCCCAACTCATCATACAAAATCTTTTGGATTCAGGTTTTAGAAATGCCTGAGGAACTCTCGAGATCCCGGTAACTTACATGACGATCTTCATTAATCATCTCACGCACACCATTAACGTTTTTAGGTGACCGTTGATTTTGGTGGACTTGGCCTAGGATCATCGCTGAGATTTGTGCGGCCACGTTTGAATTCAGAGTAGCAGCAAGAAATTGTCGATTGATGTGGTGCTCCATTACCAAAAACAGCAACTCGGCAAGACATTTTTGTTGCGATAAATTTCTTCGAGAGTTGTAAAAAATTATCGCTCGGAAATGCTCTCGATTCAATTCCATGTATCTGCACGCCTTACTGACTTTAAAAATTCATTGTGAGTTAACCACTTGTTGCACATCTGTCAATGTAATATTGAGCTTAATTTCGGAACCATATGTTTTGTTACTTGCGCCCTCTATGTGGCTATATGCAAAATTAAAATGACGTCCCACGTACTCTCAAATAAAAGACCGGATCGTATAGTCACTGTATCAAAGACTTTACTATAGCCAAGTAGTACAAGAGCAGTGACCTGATTTTTATCTAAAGATGACAAGATATCATCAGTAATATCAAATAATTCGGCCTCACAACTAAAATTATTACCCAAGTATTTATTACCCAATAATCTGTTATTCGTAAATTATAAATTGTAAGTTTTAGCTTGACTCTTGTAGATGATACAACAAGACGAAAAATTAGTACAATATCGTGTTGATACTGTTAATGCGTATTAAATAATCTTATGTGTGCATCAGCATATAAGATTTCAAACGAATGATATTGTAATAAGTGATATGACAATGATTAAATAATTATTCGTGTACGATACCTTATTCCGCATGATCATGATCACGAGAAGAATATTATGAACCTCTTTTTAATATAGAAATTTTAGGTGCTTACGAATTTGTATTCAATTATGCATTGCTTTTATAAAACTAAAATCTTTGTATAGAGTGATGTCTTCATAATTTTACATATAGCTTTAACAAAAAGCAATAGGTTACAGTTCAGTCCTTTATTGTTATTCAAAGTAGTTACCACCATTGTCGATGTACTTTTGCATTCGCTCAAACCAATTGTCAAAGCGCTTTTTCCACTCTCCAATAGGTATGCTCGAAATGGTCATTTGGAAAGCATCGAATGCATCTTTAGGTGATTGAAATCGTTGACCATGCATTGATCCCGGGAAATGTAAAAAACAATCATTGGGACCTAAGTCAGGACTGTATGGAGGATGATCAAGCAATTCGATGTTCTGTTGCGCCATAAACTCAAATGTTTCTCCAGCAGTGTGAGCATTAGCATTGTCATGGTGAAGAATGATCCGACGCTGTGAATTGTTTTCCCGCAGCTGAGAAATGATTTCTGACAAACAAACGATTGTATATCAATCAACAGTTACTGTCCTTCGATTTTGTAAAGGAACTGTAGCCACATGTCTGCACTTTGATACAAAAGTTGCGACTGCGGAAACAGATGACTTTCGTTGGGTTCTCCTCATCTTGAAGCATTGCAAAGTACTTTGCAATGGTTCAAAGCAGAGAGTGGTGTGTTTAAAAAGACATTAATAGTTATGTCCAAACAAGACAACAGAAAACAAACAAGAAAAGTTAAAGCAGAAATTAATAGAAAGTCGGGTTATATCTAAAATACAGGGTGAGACTCCACCGACGATACAAAGATTTATCCCAAAATCGAATATATTATGCGTATTCCAGTATAGCGTCATTATGTGTGACGATCATCATCATCATCATCAGCCATTTTCTATCCACTGCAGGATGTAGGCCTCCTTCAAATTTTTCCAATCGTTTCGG
>WYDF02055772.1:0-11936 GCA_009867245.2 Adranes taylori
TACCTGCTTAAACAACTATTATAATTAATTTCTGGTTGTGACATTGCAACGATATCTATTCCCCCAATATGTTTAACAACGAAGTATTAAATTAAAAATCCTATAGCATGTGCGTACTTTCGATAACTTAAAATAATTTTCTTCAAAAATAAATTTTCTTCAATTTTAGTCTAATAAAGAAAATAGTCATAATATTATTCAAAACACTATATACAAAATAAGAATTTGTTTACTTACCAGCATTATATTAATTGTTTAAAATACACATTACACACTAAACAATAAATATGATGCACAATGAACTGTATAATAGCTAGCAAGCTCGCAACATCGCATAAATATTTCTAATACACAGTTGAGAGTTGCGTGAGATATTTTACCACGCGTAGCAGTATATTCTAATGTTGGTCGTTTTGTACATGTGCTTTTGCCAAGCAAAATCTCTATTGGTTAAAGCATCAGTTAAACAGCAGGCATGCGCCTAGGACATTTAATTTGGATGTCTTTATCTCTTTCTAATTTCGTTTCTTTTTCTAGAGTTTCGCTTGTGTTATTATGTTATTATGTGCCTATGCGCTAATTTGACAACCCATGAGTCCCCGGTCCCCGTATTTGCCTACGACACCACAGAATATTTAGATTTCAAAATATATTTAATTTCAGAAACTTAGCTATACACAGAATTCTTTTTCGGTATACATTTATACTAAAATCATTCTTATTCCTGTAATCTAATTAGAAACCGAACTTTTGATAAGTGGCGTTACTTTCTGTACGCAGTGTACGTGATACTTGTAGATGAAAATTAAGAATAGAAAGGAGTAAGCATTTGCAATATTTTCATAACTGTAGATAAAAATCGATTCAATAAAATTTAATCTTCGATTCATGAATAACGTAAAATTTAAATCGTGTCAATAATTTTAATAACTTTTACTTTCTTTCAAGCATAAGTAATATTAATCAAATATTACTATTCGTCATGATAAGGATCGCATTTACATAGATCATTATCTATCTAGAAACATGAGGAGAAGTTTAAATATCTTTTTTTTTCACTCTTGTCACACTAGTCCCTTCACTTGGATGCCATTAAAAGAAAGCAAACAAGTTAAAGTATATCAGATGTTAGATTTGTAGTTTTTTTATTTATTTTATTTGCAAGACTGCACCATGCATCATCACTCATCAAAGTGAATGGCAATAGAGCAATTAATTAGGAAAATATCTTTTATATAATTTTTAATGGTAGAACTAGAGGCATACGTACATTTCTAAGAAAATATTAATATGTATATGTTGTTAATCGGTATTTATACTTTAATTCATACGAGTGCTTCTCAATCGGCGCATCAATGGTATTTAATTGCTAAGCGTTCATTTCAAAAGGATTTCGAAGCCGCTTTGTGGTAATAAATTAAACAAAATGAGAAATAGTGTCCTCATTGTAATCCATATTAAAGAATTTTTGTTATGATAACACATTAAAAAAATGGGGGGGGGGGACTTTGCTATCATATTTCTAAAAAAAATCAAATGTGAACATTAGTCCAATTACTCCAACAAATCATCCAATTACTCAAACAATATTGAAGAATTTTTTCTGATGACAATTGTTTCGAACGCAACTATCGGTTCATTATCAAAGCTGACTAGATACAAATTATATAAGAAATTGCATTTAAAGTTAAAATTATGAAAGTCTTCAATCTCAAATTCTCAATCTTGAATGCTATTGGGCACCACAATCATTAAAGTTAATTGGAAAAGAAAAAATTTTTACATTTTTTATAATTAATTATAATCTAGTCAGCACAATACCCCAATTTGTATCTAGTCAGCTCTGATAATGAACCGATAGTTGAGTTCGAAACAATTGTCAGAAAACATCTTAGTACGAGGGCTGTTCTCTTTCCGCTGAGCCTAGTAAAGTAAAACGCAGTTTATTGACAAAAAAACATTTAAATATAATTTTTCAAAGTATTCTCCTCCACAGTCAATGCATTTTTGCATCCGCGAAAACCATTCTTGAAAACATTTTTTTGAATCTTTGGGCCGCAGTTTGTTTATTTAATTTATAAAGGCATCAACTGCTTCTTCGGCCAATGTAAAACGTAAACCTCGTAATTTATCTTTTACCCGCGGAAATAAGAAGAAATCATCAGGTGCAACAAGTAGATTGAAATGTCAAACAAAATTTGTACCTACTAACTGTTAGCATGATATGCTCACTATATATATTAAATAGCAATGGCGACAGCACACATCCTTGGAGAATTCCTGCTCTTAACTTAAACCAATCAGAGTAAGTGCTATATATGCGTACTGTAGTCGTGTTGTTTTCATACAGTTGTTTTAGGAGCCAACTTAAATGGTATGGAACGCCCATTTCTCTGATTATTTCCCACATTTTCTTCCAGTTTATGGAGTTGAATGCTTTAGAGTAGTCTACGAAGCATAGGTAAGTTTCCACATTATATTCGCGAGATTTCTCTACAATTTGGCGTACATTTAAGATTTGTTCTCGGATGCCTATTCCTGGGACAAAATTCTTGCGAAATTTGGGCAACAGAAACAGTTTTAGCCTTTCATTGACGATGTTAAGGAGAACTTTACTGCATGTGATATTAAAGCTATTGTTCTGTAATTATTACAACCTTTTTTATAGATTGGAATAAACACATATTTACATCAGTCAGTTAACCATTTTCCGGTATTCCATATCTCTTCACATATTGTGTGGATAATGTTGATTCCGTCTTCCCCATGCCTTTTATTGTTTCAGCTGTTATTTGGTTTTCTCCGCCTGTTTTTTCCCAGTTTCAGTTTTCTTATGGCAGCTACTACTTCGCTCCTAAGAATACTTGGTTCTTTCTCCCAATATGCGATTTCTTCAAATTCGCCTTCAGGTTTGGTATTCGAGTATAGATGTTCACAGTAGTTTTTCCCTGTTTCTGCTGTTCTCTTCAGATTGGTTATGATATTGACTTTTTCATCTTTGATAATTTGCGTTTGTGCCTTGAATTCTCTGGATAGATATTTTACTTTGTTGAACAGTTCTTTAGGTTCCTGATGATCAACGTATTCTTGTACTTCACACCATATGGCTTTGATGTGTCTATTTGTATCTCTTATATTTGAGTGCTTTATTTGAGCATTTTGTTCTGCGGTTCGTTGATTTTTGTCTGTGAAATTTTTTGTACAGTTCTTTCACTCCCTCCATTTTTCTACAAGTTCCATTGTTTCGTCTGTCATCCAGTGTTTCCGTGCCTGTAATTTTTCTTTGGGATTTGTTGAATCTACCTCATTGAGAATCCATTGTTTTGTGTTGGTCCAAGTTTTTTCTGGATCTCCTGTGGCTTCTGGTTTGCTGCTGTTTTTTTAGGGCCCACTAGAATTTGATTAGGTCTTTAGGTATTTTCCTGGTTGTGCTTGTTGTTTTAGTGGTTCTGTGAAACTTAATTTTGAATTCTCCTCTTAGTAGTATGTAATCTGACCCACATTCAGCACTAGGTTTGGTTTCCTCTTAGTAGTATATGATCTGACCCACATTCAGCACCTGGTTTGATTTCCACATCTTTGGCTGAGGTTTTCCATCTCTTGTTTACCAAAATATAATCAATTTGATTTTTATAACTTCTACCCGACACCCGGAAGACTATCTACATGGCGGATACGTCCATGTAGATAGTCTTCTAAAGTGTCTTTTAAAATTGTTATTGTGAATTCGTTATTCACAGCAAATTGGATTAAGCTTCTCCTCTCTCAATATATTCGCCGAGTCCATGTTTACCTACAGCTTCTCGTGAGTCATCATCGTTAAGTGTCTCGCCGACCTTTGCATTCCAGTCCCCCATAACCAAGACAACATGTTTATTTGGTATCCTCGCGATAATTTCTTCCAGTATTTCATATGTTTCCTCTTCTTATTCATCCTCAGCATCAGTTGTAGACATGTAGACTTAGAATATGTGTAGTTTGGTAGGTTTTGCATTAAACGTTATCATGATTAGGCAGTAATTTATCGGTAAATATTCGTGAATGCTCTGAGCTAATTTTTTGACTCTAGTACTGCTATCCCCTTCTGTCCAGTCCTTTTGGTCCCGGATATAAATGCCTTGTATTATGTACTTTCAAAATGACCCTTGTTTCTCCATTAAGCAATCGTAAGAAATCGATTGTTTGCTTCCTTAATTCATGTTCTAGTATGAATAGCTTTTCCGGTTGCAGCAACCCTTGTACGTTCCATGTGACAATGCGGTATTGGTTTCTTAGAGGGAGTGGTAGTTTGTATATTCTTCATAGAAACTATGTATAACATAGAAATGCAAAACTTTAAAAAAAATTCTATTCATTTAGTAAAATTAATCCTAAGTGTTGCTCCTACATGACTTCCTTGACATACCAGATACAACTGAAGTTGTCGGGATGTGGCTTCTTTTGGAGATACTTTAAAACAAACTTTCAATTTCTTAAAAAAGAATCAAGGATGAATTACCTCAAGAATTAAGTTATGAAATTCATGCTCCTAGCTCTTTGCTTGGCACATGCATAATTATTATTTCCGTAAAGAACCAGCCAAATTGCACCAACGACTTTGTTCCGTTACAAAAAATGACTCGGGCCAGAGTTAAACTGAAAAAGTAAATTTTTATTAGTTGACTCAATTTTTAATCAATTCCAAATGTGGAATGTAGTTCTTTCTGATCTTAAATAGTTCTGATGAAGGGATGATTGTTATTCCCGAAACATGTAAACAAGACAGTCGATGGCTGCCAATTGATTTCGTTTTCAACATCTTACGATTTCAATTAAAGTGGAGTTTTTGAAACACTTTCTTGTTTTATTTATTTCATTAACTTGGCTCCAACTGTGGAACAACTTTTCTTATTTGATAATATAAAATTAAATCTCTGACGTTTAAGTGCCATTCGTTTGATAATATCCAGTGTGTCTACGTTGATATTGCGGTGAACACTCAATAAGGCTAGCCTGTTAAGTCGTTGATCACCAGTGGAATTTCGTGTGTATGTTTTGGGTATTTTGTATTTTTATTTTCGAGAATGTTCATCCAGGCGTGGCTGTAGATACTTGGGACAATTTTTAGATTTTTTAATTTTGTAATTTTTAGACAATTTTATAATTTTTAGAAACTGTCATATTTTAGGACAGAATACTTCATTTCACATATCAATAGTCTGTAAAACTGTGGATTGGTGTAGTACTTTCGGCTTTCATACGCCAAGTAAGTGCTCCGCAATCTTGTAATCTGGGATAATAGCAACAACGTTGGGCGAAAGAGCACGGAGGCTATCAACTGTTGTCCAAATAATCCGAAAATCTAGCTTTAAACTCGCTGATGGCGTGGTCGAGGAAAGGGTAATACACGTTTCGCTTTTAATAAGACTTTGACGTTTCCGCTAGAATATTACCTCTGTTTGTCTCTCTAGAAGCGACTCGTGCGGTTGTAAGTTTAATTGGAGCAATCAAATTTTCTATATCAATGAGTATACCTTTAATTCCTGGATCAGTCCTAATGTCCTGAAAAGTCAAAGTGACTGTTTTCACATGTTTGCCAGTCTATAGTAAATCCACATTGACAGACTGAAGAACTTTGCTTAATATTGATGTGTATGGTAACACCTTTCTCAAAACAAGAAGGAAAACAACAAATTGTAAAGTTTCTATTGCGGAATCGGAATTGATATGCCTGTGTTGCAAAGTGTCTTACGGTTTTTTCCAGAGTAACATGTGTGACAAACACTGAAGAATGCATTTCAACAAATTGCATAGTTAAATGTTTTTTCCGTCTATGGTGCTACACACAGTGAAATCAGATTTAAATGCCGAACGACATTCTCATCCGCCACTTGATTTAGCAACCCATCACGACATCCGGACTGTCGGAAGAAGTTAATGATACTTTTCACGGTACGAATTTGGTTACGGATCATTGCTATGCGCCTATAAATACTAAATTTTATGTATGCGCTACAGCGAAGAAATTGTGCTTACGGTTACTTTCCTACTACTTTTGATCAAACTCCTTTCAGCCACTTACTCATAACCGCAGCTTCATCATAACACTGCCCAACAAACATATCAGCAAGGGCATAACCAAATACTCAAGATGTAGTGTGCTGCAGCCTTCACATTATTCACCTGGACAAATTCCAAAGAATCTTCCCGTATGCCCGAATCATCTACATATCGTACACATTGCCAACTGCTCGTGTCTACTTACCTCTACTTACGTCTTAAATTTCATCAGCGAGAATAGCAAAACATCGGCCACTATTAAGCTGTAAGAATATACAGTCCACATTATCCAATTAACTCGTTTGGAATGGATGGTGATGTAAATATTGCTTTGCTATCAAACGTTTGTCCCTCTAAGTGTGTTTTCATTGTGTCATCACCCGACCGCACCCGAAAGCATAAGAGCCCGAAAGTCTAATTTCCATCATAGGTGCAAATCCTCGTCCTGTTGTCTGCCACTCACTATCGTGGAATCACCTATATTTTTTCCACTTAGCACATTAATAAGCGCTGCGCGCGTGACAAGAAGCGGCCAGGCGGCACATTTTAAAACTCTTGATAACAATCAGCAATTAATAAATAATCATAATTTGGAAGGAGTGTTAGTGCGTTACTAATCGTAAATTCGGAGGAAAATGTTGCGTCACAAAATATTACAATATCAACGAACTAAGTGTTGCGGTTTTCACAAATATATTTTAATTTTTTTGGGGAAATATTGACATGTACTAGGATGGGAGGGGAGTTGAACTCCTAAACCCTCCCCCTTACCCAATAATACGATTTGAGCAGTTGTGCATTAAGGATAAGATAATAATTTTGACAATGATCGATCATTTATTTTCTGCAAATTCATTTTAATTTAGTTGGAATTTTATGAGAAAAGCAAAAGCCGATGTAACGCTTCCAATAATTTCTCTGCAATAAAATCGAAAACTTTTATTCAACAATTATTTATTAGGATAGCTGCACAAAGAGAATGTAATAACTTTGATTAAATAATGACATTTTAAATAAAATTAGTTAAAGCAATAAAACAAATTGTTACATATATTATTTTATAAAAATTATTAATTTATTAAGACATTAAACTAACAACTTTAAATATCTTTAAATATGCAACAAATATCCATTCCAAAGAACACTTATATTCACTTTACAATAAGACATTAGTTACAGATATAAACAATTGGTTTCAAAACGGTTAGTTACGTTTAAGTGCTTTAAATATTTTCAACATAAATTATTTAATAGCATAAATTCTATTTTAACAGATATTGTTATTGCACTATTTTAACTATTTTAACAGATTTTATTATTAAAGTATTCTGACAGTGGGGAATTAATAAATTTCCTCTTTTTTTTAAATAAAATATTTTCGTGATACCTTATTTTAATTTTATATTTGCAACTGGTTTTACTTATATTAGCATCAGCACTCAACTGCAAAGATAAACAGGGTGCAGCGCAAAAATGAAACATTTTTTTGAAACATAATTTTTATTGCAAAAACGGAGAAGTTTATAATTATTTCTTTCTATTAAATTGCTTATTAGGTCATAAAGAACACATTTACTCAATATAATCCCCCTCTGCTTGAATGACCGCCTCGATTCTCGCTCTGAAGCTTTCGCAGGCCCGTTTTAATGAGTCAAGGTCCATATCGGCGAATGTCGCTTCAATAGCGGTTCTTAATGATGCGATTTTTGGACTTGTTAGTGAGCCTTTCACACATGCTCCACAACTAGAAGTCCAAAGCTCTTGGGAGGCCAACATTCTCTGCACGAAAACATGTCGTCGTTGTTCGGCAACCAATTTTGCCTTGTGTTCGCGGGCGCGTCCTTCTGGAAAACATACTGCCTTCCAGCCGATACAGTTTCCATCCACGGCTTCACCACATTTATTAGAACATGCAAATAAACTTCTTTTGTGACATTTTCCTGCGTTGAAAATATGCGGTGGCATGACATCATCCTCACTGGACACAACACTTAACATGTGAACATTCACCGGAAATTTCGATCTGGAAACAATGAGGATACCTTCAAGATTATGCGCGAACCAGCGATCATTCCTTCCATGGATTTTCGACCCTCAGAAAAAAACCTGAAGCGTTCGGCAGAATTGTTTCATAAGGAACACAAAAGCAGGTTACAGCGCTCAACTCGGTCTTTTCCTGACAACTTCGGAAAGCATCTATCTCACTTTAATTGTATGAGACTTGTAGCGGAGGTGCTTTTCGACCATTCGACGTATAGTTTTTTCACTCACGCCGACAACCGACGACAATTTTCAAATCGACTGCCCTGGATCTTCAAAAATCAGCTCCTCATCCCGTTGAATGGTTTCGAGTGCCCTGAGAACACGCTCGTTCGAATGAGTTTTCCTTGGTGGTATCGCAAAACCTTCGTTGGACTTCACCGACTCGTTATACTTCGCAACGACATCATAAGCAGTCGATCTTGGATACCCGAAGAATCGACTGTCGCTGAGCGCCCAGCGCGAACATTTTCGCCAATCGCAGCTCTTCGATTATACTACAGAGTTTTTTTCAACAATGTGACGTTTTTGAAGTTATGAATGTTTAGTACTTACTGTTTCTGCCAAATCGGGTTGTTTTTGTGAGTGTTGAACTTTTATGTTACACTGTCGTTTGATGGATTTGCTTGGGTGGGATTGGTGTGGGATTCTTTTTTTTCTACTTGAGTTTTTGGACTGAGATAACAAGACCTCAGACCCTTATAGTATTTACGTCGAGATTGTTAAACCTAAATACGAGGCGGATTTCTTGACATGCTAGCGAAGTTATTTAACAATATCTACGACACTGGAGTAATATCTGAAGGCTAATGCATTCTACATTTATATCTTCACCAATAAAGTCAAATGCTAAAGCTGTGACCCTACACAGATTAATAAGTTTAGTTAACCACTTGAGTAAGATCTTCACAAAAGTAATCTAGAACAGGATTTACACAATGTGCGACTCGGAAGTTGACGAATCATAATTCGCCTTCCGAAATGCTCTTGCCACAAGGGACATGATCCCCTTACAAATCTTAACGATGTAGAGATAAAAATAAAGACCTTTGCAAAAACGTCTTTGTTTTATTGAGTTTTGCAGAGACGTTCGATAGTGTCAATCATGAACGAATCATATCCATCCTAAGGAAGGCAGGTATCGATATTAAAGACACAAAACTGACAGCTAATCTCTATTGGACCCAGAGTGTTTTTGTGAAAATTAATAATATTCCATATGCTCACGACACGATCATACTCACTAGCGATATTAAAGAGCTACACCATCTGGTAGAAAAGATTCAACACGTCAGTGAACACTACAGTTTGAATCCTAACGTTTCAAAAACTAAATGGATGCATGTTAGTATGAGGGATGTAATTTTAATTTAGCATATAGCCACATATAGGGCGCAAATAACAAAACATATAGTTCCGAAATTAACCTCAACATTATATTGACACGTGTTGAAAATTTCGTCAAAATACAACAAGTGGTTTACTCACAGTGACTTTCAAAGTTAGTAAGGCGTTCAAAAACATGGAATTGAATCGAGAGCATTTCCGAGCGATAATTCTTTACAAATTTCAAAGAAGTTTATCCCAATAAGAATATCTTGCCGAGTTGGTTGCTGTTTTTGGTAATAAAGCGCCACACCAATCGACAATTTCTCATTGGTACTCTGAATTCAAACGTGGTCGTACAAATGTCAGCGATGATCCTAGGCTAGGCCCACCAAAATCCCGAGGAAAACGTTAATGCTGTGCACGAGATGATGAATGAAGAGCGTCATGTAACATACCGGGAGATCGCTAGTTCCTTGGCATGGGCGCCGGTACACAGGGGCAAGGGGAGGGGGCATTTTCACCCCTTCCTGGAAATCTGCACTTTCTAAATTTAATTACTAGTCACCCGTGACGGCTTAAGCTGAGCCCAAAACAAAAGTGTTATTGGAAAAATATCATTCATTCCCATATTTTTAAAAAGCACCAACAAAAAAGTGTTCCATCCCGTATTTTTTAAAAGCACCTACCTTATAATAGTACTCTCTATGTTTGGTGACTTTTGACTGGAGTCTTGAATAGTAAGAGTCCAAGACAATTGTCCCTTTTGTCTATGCGAAAATCCGTCATTGCTATTCAGATCTTTATGCACAATATATAGTATTATAGTATAATATTTACCCCTCACTGCAAAAATATCTGCCGGCTCCCATGTTCCTTGGACATTTCTAAGACCTCTATCCAAAAAATTTTACATGATGAGTTGAGCGTGAAAAAAATTAGTTTCTCGTTGAATCCCGCCTCTGTTGACCAAGGCTCGTGTCAATTGGTGCCGAAGAGCTCCGAATCGTATCAACAGAGGCCGCTCCAAAAATATGTACAGTATCATCAGTGGTTGACGAATCTTGGATTTATTCTTATGAACCCGAGAATAAACGTTAGTCTACTGTTTGGGTGTTTCAAGATGAAGAGAACCCAACCAAATTCATCCGTTCCCATAGTGTGCCGAAAAAGATGGTCGTAACTTTTGAATCTAAATCCGGACATATGGCTACAATTTCTTTACAAATCGGAGGACGATAACTGTTGATTGGTACATAACGTTCGTTTGCCAGAAATCATTTCTGAACTGCAAAAAACCCCACAGCGTTGGATCATCACACCATTCTTCACCATCACAATGCCAGTGCTCACATCGCTCGATAAACATTTGAGTTTTGGAGCAACAAAACATCGAATTGCTTGATCATCCTCCGTGCGGCGCTGACTTAAGTTCCAACATTTTTTTTACATTTCCCGCTTTTAAGAATGCACTGCGCGGTCAACGATTTCAATCACCTAAAGATGGAGTCGATGCTTTCCAAATGACCTTTTCGAGCATATCCAGTGGAGAGTGGAATAAGTGCTTTAATAATTGGATTGAGCGAATGAATTAGTGTATTGACAATGGTGGAAAGTACTTTGAAGAACAAGGACTGAAATTTCATCTATTGCTTTTTGTTAAAGCTATATGCTAAATTGAAATGTTGCTGTCGACAGCAAAAAGTGGATAAACTGATACTCGGCATAGAATTAGTAGTACAGGTTGACAAATATTGTTATCTAGTATCATTAACTAACTCACAATGGGACCAGTCTATGGAAATAAGTTCTATATCGTGGACTAACCGTCTTATCAACGAGGAGGTCTTAAGCAGACTCGGTAAACAGAGACATAACCAGTTACGATCAAAAAGCGTAAATTGAAATACGTTGGGCATATGATGCGAAATGTTATGTTCTTCAACTCTTCCCACGGGGCAAAACGGATTGTTAAAGCGGAGCTGGTAGACGAAGACATTCATGATTGCACAATATGTGTCTATGGTATGGACCTACTTCAATACAACTTTTAGAAGCGCAATTAATAAAGTCCAAGTAGCCATTTTAATCGCCAACGTCGATAATGGATAGGGCACCACACGTAGAAGAAGATGGGAGAGAAAACAGTTCAAGTTTTGAAAATATGAGAAGAAAGCAAAAGAGAAAAAAGGCAGTGAGATCTTTTTACTTTTAAGAAGTTTCATGTTTTTGTTTGTCATTCAGAGTATTACTAATTTTTTTTTTATGATCGAATAACTTATAGTTAGTCGAATAAATAATTTTTTACATGTAAACAACTATAAAAGTTAAACAGTTTACATAGCCAACTATATTGTCTGAACATATATTTACCCTTCGGTATTGTGATCTTGATACTGCCGATTTTATTAAGAGCGTTTAAGTGCTGTGATAATTGATAAATAACGATGATCCAAATAGTTATGTGTTGTAAGGAATTCCTTATTTTAATGTTTTTTGTTGTGTATGTGTTTTGCGGCAACCGTTTTAAT
>WYDF02055783.1:0-11936 GCA_009867245.2 Adranes taylori
AGATATAGATATAGATATAGATATAGATATAGATATAGATATAGATATAGATATAGATATAGATATAGATATAGATAAATATAATATTCAAATTTTTATACTCAATTTTGTTCTTAGCTGCTGGTGCTTCAATTGATGCTACCCAAGAAATGATGACATTAGGTATAGCTAATGTTGTGGGTTCGTTCGTTGGAGGTGTACCAACAACTGGAGCTTTTACACGATCAGCTGTAAATCATGCCAGTCATGTGCAAACACCAATGTCTGGCTTATACGTAGGTTAGAGAAATATACAAGAATTGAAATTTGGAATATGTATTATGTATTTGATAAATTCAAACGGATCGTTACTAATCAATTAGTTGAGAATAATTGCAAATATCATCAATTTCACATAATTGGAACCCCTGGTGTAGCAAACCAAACTTAAGTTACAATGGATTTTAAAGGTTATACAAATTTGCTGTATAGTACGAAAGATGTACTACGATCAACCCGTAACTAATACTGTGGGGTCCTTGGGACCCAGCAACTAACAAACTCACGAACATTGCGTAGAAATATTCAAGTAAGGAGTATGGTGCGTCTAGTTATTCTCCAATCAAGTATTTCCTTGTGGAATGCTATCGTGAATGGTTGTTCATATTATTCGGGGTTCAGAGTAATACAATAATCGGTATCCATGGGACCCGATAGTAGCATAGGTGTTAGTGTGTAAACGATGATAATTTAGGTAAGTGGATGTACAATGCTCACTAGTTACTTGAGCACGGTTAAAATGAAACAATGGTTGCAGATACTTATGTTTGGTGATCTTTTAAGTTATGAGCGCCTCAAGCAAGCTCCTTTCTGAACGAGAGTTGGCGGAATTATTAGAAAATGAACATTTTGAACTGAGATGGAAAATGATAACAATGCACTACATGTTGCAGATTTATCCATACCGGAAGAAGAAAAAGGCAGTGCTTTAGGTCAGATATTAAATGGCGGCAATTAAAGAGATAAATAAGAAGAAGAAGATTACGAAATGTTTAGTGATCATGATTCAGAAAGCGGAGTTGGGATTTAGACAAGTGAAGATGATCACGAAGAAGAACATGTAACAGATTCTGCTACTGACACCGATCCGGGTGTACCTGTTTTAAATACTTTACCACCTCAAAGAGCATGGTACAGAAAGGATAGAACCATATGGTCCAAAGAAGCTCCTTTTTGTAGTAAAACTTTACAGCACAATTACTCTTTACCGACAATTATTATACAAACCACTAATTCAAAAATCGATCAGATGAGAGATCGTTAGAGAAAATTTAAAACATGCAGAAATAACCGAATCAAATTTTTGCCTACTTTTTTATAAAATATCGACGAATTGGAAATAAAAGCTTTTAGAGGTCTTCTATATATATATGCAAGGACTGTTCAAGTCAGGTCACTAAGAATGGAAACGACAGGCCACTATTTTGATACACTATGCCATTGGCACGGTTTTCATTTCTATTGGTTTGTCTTCGATTTGATGACTGCTACTAGACCTGAAAGGGTCAAAAGCGACAAGTTAGCAGCAATCTCCAATTTATTTCAACAGTTGATAAACAACTGCAAAGAAAATTATACTCCAGGATCTAATTTCACCATTAACGAGATGCTAGTTGTACTTAGGAGATCTTTATTTCGTATGTACATCCCCAAAACATCCGCCAAATATGGGATTGAAAGTACAAATATTAGCTGATAGTAAAACTCACTATATAGTAAACGCCGAAGTTTACACCGGTAAAGATCTAAAAGCTACGACTTGAAAATTATCGCATCCCACGCAAGTAGTGTTACAATTGATTACACGAGTTAGTTGCAAATAGTAATCATAAAGAGACAACTGGTTCTCTTCTATTGAGTTGGTTGATGAATTAAAAAAATGGTCTGACGTATGTAGGCATGGTAAGAAAAAATAAAAGACAGATCCCCTCACAGTCCCAACCAAATCGTAACCGTCTTGTGCATTCTTCACTATTTGGATTTTCAACGCAAACCGCTATTGTTTCTCGTGTAGGAAATCGAGGAAAAGCTGTGATCCTAGACTTTAAATGGATCACGACAATTCCGTAGATGCCGATAGCAACAAGACTCGATGCAATCGACGAAAGATGTACTAATTATTCCATGTCAAGAAGAACTTGAAGGTGGCCAATGGCATTATTCCACGTCATGTTAAACATTGGTGGGGTGAATAGTAGGGAATACCAGTTTCTGTCAATAAGGAAAAGAAATTTCGAGGTACATTTTTCTGAAAGAACTGGAACGTGAATTGCACACTCCGTATATGACAGTCAGAATATACAAAATGCATATACCACGCAAACTTCGCTCATTGTGTACTGTTATTTTATGAATTGTCATCGAGGAACCGTCTATACCTTCGGAAACTCCTACGTTGAAAAGGTCCAGATGTCGCATTTGCTCACTAGGAAAAGACCCAAAAACCACTAATTACTGCGTTAGGTGTAAAATTCCTATATGCCTAAAATGTGCAGCCACAATGTCTCCAAGCTGTTTGATTGACATATGCATTTTCAAAATGGGTAGTTGCATATTATGCATAGTATATAGTAATAGTTACGGGTTAAAAGCACTATGGCAGATTATTAAACAAATTAATCTTTATTTGTATCCGTTAAAATTATCAGAATTTTTAATAGCAATTTTAGATTATAAAATCCCTTCATATATAAATTGCGACCGATTTCTATTACTTCGAAATGTTAATTTCGTTATACGGGTTTAACAGTACAAGTGTTTGTATTTCTAATTAAAATAATGTTCGATCGAGTCAAGCGTTACTCTGTGGTAATCCATGATGAGAATCAATTGGAAATGTTTTTACTTCGTTACTACCACGTATAATACAATTGTTAAGATTGCGACTATAGTTTCAACCCTTTCGGGCCACCTTCAGACATACAGACTAGGGCTTCCATTATTGGGATGTTTTAAGTGACCATATTGGGGCTATGAGGGTTAGGACTTAGTAATATTAGCTGTTAAAGTACAAGGGGAGAGAGTCAACAAGTAGATAAACGGAAGCAACAACACGACAATGATTACGAGGGATTGGAGCTACGAGGCTACGAGTTGGTGGTGTCAAAGATTAACCGGGAGAGTCAACTACCAGTTAGGCGGGAGCAACACCACGATAACGACGAGACAATGACTATGATGGATTGAACTTATTGATGTCAACGGTTAAACGGGAGGGAGTCAACGGCTAGATTGATGAGAGCAACAACAGGACTTAAGTGACGAGATAACAACAACTATAATTCCAACTATACATAGTTAAAATACAAGTTATAATTCCAACTATATATAGTTGTCGTTATCTCGTCACTATAGTTGTTGTGTTGTTCCTCCCTTCTATCTAGTCATTGCCTCTCTACCGTTTAGTGGTTAACATCAATAAGTCCAATCCCTCGTAGCCGTTCGTGGTGTTACTCCTGGCTATGTGGTAGTTGACTCTATATATATGAGTTATTGACTCTTATAGTTAACTATATATAACTATATGGAATTATAGTTGACGTTATCTCGTCACTATAGTTGTCGTGTTGTTGCTCCCGTCTATCTAGTTGACATCAATAAGTCCAATCCGTTGTAATCGTTGTCCCGTCGTTGTTGTGTTGCTGCTCCCGTTTATCTAGTTGTTGACTCTCTCCCCTTGTACCTTAACAGCTAACATCACTAAGTCCAAACCCTCGTAGCCCAATATGGTCACATAAAACACTCCAATAATATAACCCATATGAACCTAGAACCCCTAGTCTTTATGTTTGAAGATTGCCCCAAAGCGTTGAAATTATAGTCACAATCTTAAGAATTATACTATACATGGTAGTACGTAGAAACACTTCCAATTGATCTTAAAATAATGTTTGATAAAATATAATTATGTTTAAAAATACAGTTTAAATTTATATATTGTTTCAAGGATCCATGGTCTTTCTGGCGCTAAGTTTTCTAACACCTTATTTCTATTTCATTCCGAAATCGAGTATTGCGGCGGTTCTTATTTGCGCGGTAATATTTATGGTTGAATTGGAAGAATTACCAAAATTATGGAAAAGCAATAGTAAGTGATTTGTTCTGTTTGAAATACCCACTTATGAAATTTGCTTTGACATTACCGCATTTAATATTTTAGAATATGACTTTGCCATTTGGATACTCACTTTTAGTATTTGTTTTATTATCGGAGTTGAGCAGGGTTTGGTGATAGGAGTATGTCTTAATTTAACTCTGTTGATTAAATGTTGGATGAGACCAAATATATACCACGAAATACGTACTGTAAGTTTAATAAATATAATTTTCATATATTATAAAGTATAACTGTTATTTCTTGTTATAGCTTTAAAGTTTATAATCGTAATACATACTTTATAATAAAAATACTTCAGATTTTATAGGAGTTGCAATTACGCTAATAAATAGGTTATTAAATCAAGTTTACTAGTATTAGTATTTTCTTTATTACAGCGCCATTGACATAGTTTCGTTCTCAGTTTGAACGGCGGAGTTCCGTTCTAAGGCTGTGGCCACGCAAGTGTATGTTTGGGTTCTTCTTGAATATGCACTCTAAAAGTTACAGCAGTAGTAACCGTTTAATATCTCAAACGTTTCGATCAGGTCTCCGCAAGTTCTACTAGAGACGGAAGCTTCAGGAACACTAATCTCTCTTCGTATGATAGATTCGTATGATAGATTCCTAATCTCAGCTGGAAGTTTGTTTGTTTTCTCTGTACACGTTCTAGAGTCTCTATGAATTATGGATTCCAGATCAAGTGATTGTATTCCAATATAGGACGATTATATGATTTGTAAATAATTATATTGGAAAATGCTTTCCTCGTTATGTATATTAAAGAATTAGCTTTCCTTACTATACCGCTTATATGCTCGTGCCATTTCAAGTTTGTGCTTATTGAAATGCCAAAATCTCTTTGCGATTCTATCGCTCTCATTGGTCTATTACCAAGTATATAACATTTTTCAGAGTTGGATGCACCCATATGCAATAGCTTACACACTAATCTTCGCAAAATGACTAATTGATATCTGCCTGGAATGATGTAGCACAGAAAGAGCAAAGAGCAGAAGGATGTTGGGTTCTGTAGTGTAACTGTCCTCGATACGAACTCAGTAAATACTATCTGTTAAGAAACTTCGGATTTGAGAAGATTACCTCTGATTCTCATTGCATCTAGCTTGTACTCGCTTTTAGTCAGCACTTCCCGTCGGCATTTTGTCGCAATCCAGACATATGAAATCCATGGACTAACCTTTGTCAAATTTTGTAGTGTACTCGTGTAGTACTAAAGCAAATTGCTTGTGACAATCGCCCAGTGAGAAATCCATATTGTGCCGTTTTCAAATCAAAATGTAGTGATTTCTTCAGCTATTATTTACTACATATATTTGCAGAGTATTGAAGGTTTTTTTTTTTTAGTTTTATCACCCTTCTTATAGATTGGGATAATTGTAGCATTTCTCCGTTCGTCGGTTACTACACGTCTGGTCAAGAGTCGATCATAACTTCAGATAATGGAGAACAAATTGCCTTTGCGCATTTTTGGAGAAGCACGGTTGGTATGTTGTCCGGTCCCGGGAAGGTATTTGTCTTTAGACTGTTTAAACAATTTTGTACTCTTGCCGGCTGTATATCAAATGAATCAGTATTTGTCGTTCTCGGTAAGTATGCTAGGGGACCATAGTTACCTGAAAGTAAACGCTAAGGAATTGCTTGCTATTAATTTACTGTCTGTGGTTGCTTAAGATTGATTGTTTGTCAGTATAGAATAATATTGATCTCTCTTTCAAGCTTACGGAGCTTGGAACAGCGCCCTAGGAGCAGAAATCAATCGTCCAAGGATTGATTTCTCGTACTACCTTTTTTCTAACCTAATCTGTGACGTAACCTCATTGTACAGGTTTCTATATGCTGCATACGCTTCAGCTAGCTTCACTGCTTTGTAATAGCCCCATGTGTATCTTTTCTTTTGCGTAAGCTTTATAATGTTTATTATTTAAACATGTATTTGGTGGTCATCCCGAGAATTTCATATTTATACGTTTCTGCATAATTTATACTTAATTAATATTTATATTTTATTATTAGACTATTCACTATAGTAATAACTATTGTTGAAATTTTAGGGTGAAAAAGACATTGAAGAATTATATATAAAAGCTGAATTGGGATTGTACTTCCCTGGTGTTAATTACTTCTCCGATTATATAAATAAATTGGCAAACAAAAATCCTAGAACTTCAGTTGTCATTGATTTATCAAATTTTCTGCGCGTTGACTACACAGCTTGCCAGGTTCTTAAAACATTTTTTTTTTCTTGCTGTTTATTTTTCAAATTGAGATCAGTTATGTAATATGACTTTGAATTTTAAAAATATGTATTCAAATTTCATCTTTCTTAAGTAAAAAATTTTGCAATATTTAGTATGCCGTTTGGATCTTTAGAATTTGGCTCGTTATAATAGAGGATATAAAATCGAAAGTTACTTATATCCTGATGTATATTAAATGAAGATAACTTATAAAGTAAGCAAAATCATTAAACTGGAATTTTATTTATTTTAGGGTATTATGGAATTGATAAAAACGTTTAAAGTACGAGATCAAAAACTGCGTTTTATAAATGTTAGTCCGAATATTTATCGAATGCTAAAATCTTACCAATCATCTGTAAATTTTGACGACACATTAATTGAAAATATATCCGAAAACGGGTATGAGACCATACGAAATGGTAAAGATGTTTATCTTCCGGTGTTACAACATGAAAAAATATTGATTGAAGAAAATTTAAGGAGAAGATCTTTAACTATAACAAATTGATTTCACTGTACTTTATTTTGTGAAGAAATCTTATTTTGTGTTCTCAATTGCTCTAGTCTATTTACCTAAGTATATCAAATTAAAGATATTTGATAACACAAAATGTTTTAATATCTACGAGCCCTGATGCATCACAGTTCGCCCATTGCTATATTTGTTGATTTTAATATGTTATCTCGGTTTCAATTAAAAGGATGGAAATATAATGTTTTACTGGACAAATTATATTACATTTTAATGTATTTATTTGAACATATTTTAAGTTAAAAAGTATTATAAATTAATAATAAGTAATTTTATTCACGCACCATATACGAGACTTCCCAAAGAAGAAACTACTTTATCACTGTCCAACACAGCCTTTGTTTTGCCAAACTGTCTCAATTCGACGTGGCATTGTATCGACAAGTTTTTTGCAATTGGCTGCAGTATATGAATTCCATATTTCTTGTAGCCCTTCTTCTCCTAATTCTCCAACTGTTCTAGCTAGGTGTTTCCTTAGACACTTTTTCCTTCTATTCCACAATGTTTCTAATGGTCATAGGTCTGGAGTATTAGCAACCCAAGGTAAAATTTCTATCTGTTTTGCAGCCATCCAAGCTTTTACTAGCTTCGCAGTATGTCACGGAGCGCCATCTTGTTGAAAAATATATTTTTCACTGTCAGACTCTAAATTTTCAATTGTAGGCAAACGATGCCTTTTCCAATATATTTAACATATGTTTTGGCGTTAATTATACCATCTGCAAAGTAGAGTCTACCTAAGCCGGCGGAAAACATACTTCCCCAAACCATAACGGAAGCAGGAAACTTGACCGTCGTTCTTAAACATTCCGTACTGTAAGCTTCAGATTTTAACCAAAGTTCCCTGTTCCGCCTATCACCGACCAAAACTTCGAAACGTGATTCATCTGACCAGATGACTCTCCCCCATTATTCAACTGACCATTTCTTATGTATTTTGGACCAAGATAAGCGACTTTTTTGTTGCTTTTTAAAATATAAATAAAAATTTTTGTTTGAAATATTTTGGTTCGAAAGACTTATGTAAACTTGAGATGTTAGTACCAGACACAATAAAGAATTTTCTAACTTACTACCATAATACCAATTTATTACGCTCCAATGAAAAAACGCTACACTTAAGTCCTTAATACCACTAGAAAGAGCATAATGTGTTAACTTAAGACCGCTATTTAACCAAATATTGCAAAATCGTGACTTAAGCCCTTTCTACCGAACACTAGAGAATTGATTATAAATAGTTGGGAGATGGAAAGGGATAAAGGCAATATGATACTAGCCACCTTTTTGGACCTCAAGAGAGCATTTGAGATTATGGATAAAAGAGACTAATAAATAAATTGTATATGTATAGGATTCGAGAACAAGCATTGATGTGGATTCAAGATTATCTAAGAAATAGGTATCAAAGAGTAAAATGGGGCAATAAACTTTCTGAAAGAAGGGAAGGCAAGGTTGGGGTTCCACCGGGAAGTAAGATAGGACCTTACTACTGTTCATCCTATATGTAAATGACATCATAAGAATGGATTTAAAGGCTAAAGTACATCTTTTTGCTGGTGACACTTTTATATACGCTCTTATATACTCTTACACTCTTATATACTCTACGGGGAGGGAAATAGGTAATTTGACGAAAATGTTAAATGAGGATCTAATAATACTAAATGAATGGTTTGAGAAAAACAGACTATGGGTGAATATTGAAAAGATTAAGGCAATGAGTATTGGGGGAGCTGACAACTCTACAACTCTGAGCTAATAATTGACAAAGGAAAAATTGAATGGGTTAGTGAGTATAAATATTTGGGAGTAGTATTAGATCATAGATTAAAATTAAATTAACATATAGATACGGTGTTAAGGAAAGTGGCAAGCAGAACATATTTTATAGCGAGAGCGACGAAGCATCTAAATACTAAAGCAAAGATTCTGTTATACAATGGCAAGGTATTACATTTTAATTATACCGGTATTTTGCTAGTCAAAGCCAATAAAGGTCAACTAAAAAAACTAAAAGTGCTCTTGCCGGCTAAAAAAACTAAAAGTGCAGCAAAATAAGGCTATGCGCGCAATACTAGGTGCAAGCAGATATATAAAAGCTGGGATTATGAGGAAGACATTAAATTGGATCAGTGTAAAGTTACATATTGAGCTAAATGCACTGAATTTAGTCTATAAAGTTAAGATGGGAGATGTGCCTAAATACCAGAGTTTTGGTAAAAACCAATAACGAGATTCATTCGTAAACACTAGAACAAACTCTAACTTTTACATAAACCATAATACCAAAGATTCAGTATTTAACAAGAGCTTGAGTATATATAATAAGTTACCTGAAGAATTAAAAAAGTGCTAAACAAGAGTAATATTTAGGAAAGTAGTAACGAAGTACCTCGGGGAAGAAGATGAGAATAAATAAAGGACTATTGGACCTGATAGAGAATAATTAGTACTTAAGACATATTAGTATTAGTAGTTACAATCAGTTATTAAGTGCAAATATTATTAGTAAGAAGATATTATCTATAGGATGTAAGCAAGACGGTTATTATTTTCTAGGCTGAAGCTTAAATATATTCGTGAATAATTAATTAGGCATGCTGTTTCGGTTCTGAATGCTTATTCTGAATTATCACATTTCATATTCTGAATTTTTGAATATGGAACAATACTTATTTCGACGATTTTTATGTTTTTTTTGATGTGATTTTATACTCGATAAAGTACGATAACACCATATTTAGATAATTGCTATCTCTTTAACACTTAACCTGTTTTTAATTACTATAAACGATTTGAATATATTTTGTATAAAAAAAGAAATATATCTACGTTTACTTAAAATAATAACTTCACGGAACTTTCAATATTATGTTGTATTATTTTTATATATTTGCAACCGAAAAATTACTCAACATGATGTTGTATTATTTTTGCATTTGTATCCGAATATGTCATATTAGGATTTTAGAATTGAGGGGAACGCGAACGGTAACTAGAAATGTAAACGGAAACGCTTTAAGTATATTTACAATTGAACGTAAATCAGCATCCTACTATTGTTTTACCAGTGATTTACTAAAGTGCATATTTGTTTTTGCAATAATGAATATTTTTTATACTCTGGTGTATTGTTAATTTTGTTCCTGTCTAGTTATATTATTTATACTGTATATAAGCGGTGGTGCCTACAATCGTTTTAATAGAATTTAGGTTATTAAACGAAATAGTCATTAATGCAACTATAAAATGTTGTTTTTTAATATCATAAACGTAATTTCATTGCTTATACGATCTACTTTATGTTTTTTATTAATACAATAATTTTCCTTTGGCTGTACTTGATTAATATAACCTCAAAGTTGGTTACATGAACGTAAAAATTAAAATCTGACCATTTATAAAATATATATAACGTTACTATATCTTCATTTTAACGTTGGCGTTCTCGTCTACATTAATTGTAAAACACCATTGAGTTTGTGTTGAAAACACACACAAGGAAAGAAATAATTGGTTTTTCCAATATACATAGTTTTCTGGGATAATCTAAACAAAATTATAATTGTATACCATATAATTAGTAAAAAAAACTTTTAAAATGTTGTACAATATAATTAGTAAAAAACTCTTAACATTGTTAAAATGTTTTTTGAATTTTCTTCGACAAGCGATTACAGAATTTAACACGGATTGAAGTAAAGTGACCAATCCCAAATAAACTACTCTAGTAGTAGATGAAGAAAACAATGTTATAAGGTTCTTTAAAAATGTAAGTAAAATGAATATTAAAGACAATTCATACAAAAATGGTTTATTGTATGTTGGCTTTAATCAGGATCAAGGTAAGATGAAACAAATATTTTTATTTTATATATAAATTGTACTTTTTATTCTTCAGGTTGTTTTTGTTGTGCCACTACAACCGGCTTTAGAATTTTTAATTGTGATCCATTAAAACAAAAGGAACGACGAGACTTTGAAAACGGTGGTCTTAGTTATGTAGAAATGTTATTTCGATGTAATTACTTGGCATTGGTTGGTGGTGGTCCGAACCCATTATATCCTCCAGAGCGTGTAATGGTTTGGGATGATTTGGAAAAGAAGACTCCTATTTCTTTGGACTTTAGCGCCCCTGTATTAGCAGTTAAATTAAGGAGAGATCGAATAGTTGTTGTACTAGGTAAATATTAGATTTTGATCTATTCTGTAACTTCATAATTTATTTTACTTTTCATTTTTAACTAGAGGGTGTAATAAAAGTTTACACATTTACTCAAACACCACAACAGCTGCATGTATTCGAAACGAGCGCGAATCCACGTGGTCTATGCGTTCTATGTCCCAATAGTAATAATTCCTTATTGGCTTTTCCGGGCCGTAAAACGGGTCAGGTTCAATTGATTGATTTGGCTAATACGGAAAAACCACCATTAGAGATTGCCGCACATGAAGCAGCACTCATGTGTATTTCATTTAATATGCAAGGCAGCCGGTTAGCTACAGCGAGCGAAAAGGGTACACTGATTAGAGTATTCGATACGGTTAGTGGACAGAGAATTGCTGAACTTAGAAGAGGAGCACATCAGGTGAGATTCCTTCTATTTTAATTTTATACTGTAGCAACAGACCGACTCAAATCACAAGAGCTTAATTTTACAGTAGAGCAGAATAACTAAAATCCAAGTTATAACTCGCTAATAATGTTAAAACTCACATATTTGTAATTTATTTTAAGATTAGTACTTTCCGCGCATTTGTTATTTATTATTAGTTGCATTCAGAGGTTCTTAAATTTATGTAGTTCGAGGACCTTCTCTTCCTGAATAGCATTTTTTTTGTGGGCCTCATCTCAATCAATCCTTAGCATTCTAGTCGTCTGAAGACGTTATGTCAATACTCTTCTTCGTCCAACGTCGTGGCCGACGTGTGATGACTCTATGGAGGATGTTTCTGTGGTGCAGGGCGGTCTTCCAGCCCTTGGATAATTCTTTGGACCGTT
>WYDF02055804.1:0-25294 GCA_009867245.2 Adranes taylori
ACTGCAACTTATCCTACAGGGAAAGGTTGACGGTAGGAGAGGACCGGGAAGGAGAAGAAATTCGTGGCTGCAAAACTTGCGCCAGTGGTTTGGGATGACATCTTTGGAATTGTTTGGACAGGCAGCTGATAGAATAAGAATAGCCATGATAATCGCCAACGTTCGCAGAGAATAAGGCACCACAAGAAGAAGAAGCCGGTTCCTATAATTTTGATCACTATGTGCAATTGAAACATTGTCAAAATCAAAATAATGTTCAAATCGGAAATGGTGGTTGCTGAGGACAGTTTCATTCTCTTTGTTAAATTACAAGGTTAATGTAGTTACGATGTTGGTTAAATCTGTTTTTTAAAACTTTTTTTTTTGGCCTGTGTATATTTTCTCGCATGTTCTACAAGTGATATTGTATACCAATTTGGATTCTAAGTCATTTGGAATCTTATCTTTGGTATTACTAAAAAATTGTCTATTGGTTTGCATATTACATTTAGAATATTTGATATTTCTTGGTTAAACCTCCAACACTGGCATTATTTAATAAAATAAATTATTAAATTAATATTTATGATTACTTGTGTATCGAAGAAAATGTTTATCCCGTGCGAAACTCGAACCCAGACCTCTCGATTGCCGGTCGATTGCTCTTCCAGCTAACGGGCACTTATTCGAAGACGTGTTTAAACCTGCACACTGGCATTATTTAATAGATCAAATTATGAAATCAATATTTCTTCTTACTTGCTTCCCGAATTTTTTTTTGTCCCGTCCGGGACATGACCTCTGGATTTTCTATCTTAATAGATACGGAAAACAAATTCATTAAACATTATTTGTATCTTCAAAAAAGTGCTCGTTAGCTCAATTGGAAAAACAATCGACCGGCAATCGAGAGCTCCGGCTTCGAGCCCCGGACGGGGTTAATATTTTTTGGAGACAAAAGTAATAAGAAATATTAACTATAAAATTCTGCTCTAATCAGACATATTGATTTGATTTTTTTATTTTCAAAATGATAACTATTCCAAGCTGGATAAGCTCAGTTAATTCACGTCTCATCTCGCTCGACATCCGCTACGAACAGCAACGATGACGACAATGACTACGACGACGACGACGGGTTAAAAAAAAATTCAAATACAAAAAATTCAAATTTCGCGCTGAAATAAATCTAGTTATAAATCTAATAACTTTTTTGATGATGATGATGATGACGACGACGACGACGATGACGGATCAAAAAAATTCAAATACGAAAAATTCAAATTTCGGGCTAAAATAAATCTAGTGATAAATCTAGTAACTTTTTTCCCCCAAATTTTAACAACCGGAAATGTCCTGACATCCGCCATATTGGATTTTTATTTGACAGCTGTCAAACACAAAAACTATTTATGTTAGACTCCAAAATGGCGCCCGTGACGTAATATTTTTTTTAGAACGAGATAAGGTAAGGTCTGGGAGGCTGGAAGGCTGCGGCACTAGGAACTAACTACAACTACTTACTCTATTTTATTTAGATATCTGTGTATGTTCATTTCTAAGAAATTTCATCTTATATGTGTGGTATACATGGAATCTTATAGAATATTTTAGTCGTATGTGAATTTATGCTGTTGGTGTCTGGTTCATGTGCTTGGTATGTATTTATAACTTTATTTATGATATATCTTTGTTAATTATTTTTCATTAACGATTATTTTAATGCATTGATATTCTTATTCTTGAATTTCTGGTGTGATAAAGTAGGTATTATAGTACATATATAAGTATTCATTATTTCGAATGTTCTTGTCATTGGTGGTTCCCAAATTGCTGAATTTCGATTAATAGCAGTGTCGATTTGACGCGGCTCAAGAGCTGCTTAATAAAATAAACGACAATCCAGAAATGTTCAAACAAATCATAGCTGGTGACAACATATTGATGTAGGAATATGACGTGAAAACTAAAAACCCAATCGCCCCAATAAGAGTTTTCTGAAAAGCCAAGACTGAAGAAGCTGGCCAAGTTCGCTAGAATGTGTAGGTTATACTTACTGTTTCCTTCAAGATTAATGGTATGTGTACCATGAGTTCTTACCATCCGATCATACGGTCAAAGAAGAGTACTACCTAGAAGTTGTAAGCCGCTCACGTATATCAATCCAAAGAAAATGTCAGAATTCACTGCAAGACAACATCAGGCGATTGTACATGCGCACATTTCTTAACTTACTTTAATGAGAAACAACACACTTTGACGAGAAACAACACACTTTTTCCACCCAGCATTGCATCCTGCGATTGTTTTGTATCTTCGAAGATAAAAAAGACTATGAAAGGACAACGTTTTGCCGATATTCTAGAAATCACATGTTGAGAAGCAATTAAACGCCATATCAAAAACTGAATTACGGACTTACTACGAAGAGTTGAAAAAACGCTTGAAAAAGTGCATTCTGTCTAATGGGAATTATTTTGAACTGGAACATACTAACATTCAGGAATAAATAAATTATATTCAAGAAAATAATGCGCGGAAGTATTATTTGATCATACCTCGTAAATGGTATATGAAAAATAAAAAAGTTAAATCAGAAAAATCTCATATCATTAACCATCATTATAAAATCGCTAGAAAAACGCAAAACTCGTAAAATAACATTAAATACTATTTTTTAAACACGGTGCTCCGACGTATAAAATATTAAAACGGAACAATTTAAGATGGTTTATTTTGACATGTGCAAGATAGATTGCATCGTTTTTGGATACGACACAGATTTTCACGAAGTTTATACATTTTAATTTCTAAACATTTGCATTAAAATTCTCTTGAAAAAAAAAAACCAACATGAAAAGAAACCGCGTCTGCGTCTATAGATCGCTAGCTGACTGTGTGTGATGTGTGTGATGTTTTAATTGAAAACTCTTTGTGCGGGATAATATGAACACATAAACATAACGTCAATGAAAATAGAACATTACTTTTACATAAGTTTATGTAAATAAATATCATCGTCATGTTGATAATTACACGTTACTAGATTGATCTATCAAACAAAATGCATATAAAGGTGTCCTACAAGTTACATATTATAAATTTTCGTTTTTGGAGTTGTAATGGTTGGGGCGACAGCTGTCTCGGTCTGTTGGGGCGGCAGCGTTGATGTTCTTAGGGGGTGGGCTTTTTGGTGTGTATGATGGTGACGCCAGTTTGGGTAGCGTTGTTGGTGACCATCTTACCTTTACACCCCACCGCATGATAATAACACACGTTCCTCGTCATTTTGAACGCAATTATTATTTGTCATCACTTTTCTTTGTCATCATTTTCATTTGTCAACAGTCCATTTGATTGTTCTGAATCTAGAGCCAGATAGCAGGCTCCTTCCAATACTTGTGGATAACCGACTGGAAATTGACCACTCTTACACACTCACGGATATAATGAACGGAGTTTTTGTTTATTCCCTGTTTTTGTTTATTCCCTGCTGTTTTTATTCCCGCTCAATTTTCCCACTTATTTATTGTCCTTAGAGACAGGACAAATTAGATATGTAATCCAAACAATAGTAACAAGTTTCCGAATAAAATTTGTTTCATATTATTTAATTTCTAAACCTTCTACATTAAATGACCGCTGATGTGTGGGGGAGGGGGGAGGGAGGAACAGTTTAGAGATCTCTGAGTTCAAAAAAGTGGTTTGCGAATATATGGTCTCATACGCACTATCCGGCTAGCCGTACGATAGATCGCACTACGCTATTGAACATCCGGGTAGCCATAACCATAACGGCCTCCATCAACGCTCCTGGTGCTACAGTGGTGTATACAGTAGTAATGGGCGACGTTCTAAAGTGTGTTAGCTCTCGATCGTTTAATAGTATTTTTGCAAAATTACATTCCTAACACTCAATCACTTCATAACGAAGTTTTTGAAGTCGAGTTGTTTTTGCTTTAAAACACTCAATTAATGAATCAAACATATGTGAGTAATTTTTATTGATAGGTATACGCTGTAACATTGAATGCACCCATGATAAAAACACCCCATAAATTGAAATAATTGATTCGTTTCTTCACTGTAATCGTCAACTTTTATTTCTGCTAGTTTAATTTCCTTCCGGACAAAAAACATTTCAAAGAGGCATCATTCAAACCTATGCATACATAAGCTTAAATATGGTAAACACCAGAAATCAAAACTCGACTACAGATAGGAACAGTCATCTCCAATGGCGCAGAGTACTTTAACACACAGGCAAACTCAAACGTCTGATCGAATATATTTAGCTCATATCAGGAACCAATGGATAAGCCTACAATATCAATGGGGTCTTCCGCCAATACCTGTACAACAAAATTTGCAATTTGCGGCTAAATATTTGGCTAATAACGCAGAAGTTACTAAACAATTTACCCTGAGCTGTGAGTAATTCTTCAACACTCTCCAGATTCCCGACAGTCACAAAACATATACCGCAGAAACGTTCCTGAAACGAATTAGTACGAGCCACTGAATCTTTCATGGCAAGTGTTGAAAGATGCGCTACAAAATCATTCCAGAGGTAAAGTTGCCGTAGCCACTTTACGACCATACGACGGTAAGAGAAAAACCACCAACGCGATGTACTTTATAACAGAAAATATATCACTCTACGAGCGGACTGGCATCCGCAGTACGAAAGCATAATAGTTAAAATCATTAGGTAGCCCTAAAATTTTTCCTACTTTCTCAGCACTTCTTCTAATAAATAATTTTGTTATCGATCTTTCATCTCCATGTTCATATGCTACATCTGTTCTTATCAACCTCGTTGGACGGGGTTAACTTGATATTGACTCACCAAACAAAAGAATATTAAAGAAAACAACATGAAGAAAAATATTTACTCTAGAAAATGGTAAACCACCGACACGCTGATTTGACGTGAGAATTTCGTGTTTTAGTGTCAACAGTAACTATAACCGTCAACTTGTTTCAAGCTGGTTGAAGTTAAAACTGAAGGACGGAATATTGGCAGTAGTTGTAGTTAGTTCCTACAGCCTACCCGCCAGAAGGTGTTCCAAAATCGCCCTAAAACGGTAACCGTTCCATGGAGCGCTATTTTTTCGTTATTTTGGAACTGGTTTTGACCCATCGTCGTCGACCGTCATCGTAGTCGTCTTCTTCATCGTTGCTGTTCGTAGCAGATGTCGAGATGAGACGTGAATTATTTGAGGTTATCTAGATTTTGTTATGATTAGAGCAAAATTTAAACAAGCCGCGGGCGGGGTCGATGCACACATTAAATGGGCATTTTTTCTAACTAGATGATTTGGCAACATATGTTTCACAACTAATTTATTAAGCATAGGTGCTTACTACTCATTCCTAAAACTGTCCGTGATATGGTGTTTAGTTATTTGATTATGTCTCTGGTAGAACATATTTTTAACTTTATGCTAATTTCTTAGTATTCTGTATTAACCATAACTGTAGTTTAGTAAGACAGCACCTTGGTTCCAGTTAATCTAAAGCAGATTTTGTAAGTTGAAATGTTTGTTTACGTTTGGTTCGTGATTAAAGAAATATCGCTTCTATCTGTTGTGTAGAACGTATGCCAGTTGCCTATTATTTAGGAGGCTTATTGTATGTTTAATCATTTAGTTTGTAACACTTTATTTGCAGTTTCTAGACAAACAATGCTTAGAAAATTGGTAAATAAAAATTGCGGTTACGTAAAATTACTTGTCAGTTTACGGTCTGGCTACTCGATTGCTCAGTGATAAATGGTAGGTAAACTTATAGAATCGTGACTCGTACATTGCTGCTATTGAGTGTGTGGAATGAAGAGATCGCTTTTGACATACATTTAGCGCCAGGACATTTTAACTGTTTATGTAGGAGAGTTAGTTCATTCATCGAGGTGATAATAGTGGTTGTAACAGAGGACGCGGTGCATGTATTGCGCGGAAATGTAAGTGCACAACTCGAAGATAATTCTGGAACTGTACCGAACCACTAAGAAGCTGTTCCAAACAGTGGGTAGTTGCTCCGTTAGATGCCGCTAAGTAGGCAGAGTATCTTGCACAACGCAGATAATTCTGGAACTGTATCAAACAACTGAGTAGCAGTTCCAAATAGTGGACAGTTGCTCCGTTAGATGTCGCTGCGTGCAGCGACTTATTTAAGCTAGAATGTTAAGGCTCTGGAATGTTGAAACTGCATAATTGTGAGGATATCCGATTGGTTGCTAGATTACGTAACTGTCGGTAAACCAATCTGAGTTGGGAAAGCCCTCCACTTTAAGGGAAGTGGAGGGAATTCATGTTGCTAAGCCGAAATTAAGGAGGTCCGGTGTGGTTTGCTCTCTCTCCTCTACATTTGTGATAGAAGATGTCATTTTTTGGCTTCCCAAAATTTAACTTTTCCAATGGTATTTGGATTTGGTAAGATATTGAATTATTGATTAATAAAATGGCGCCAGAATGTTTTTGTTTGTGATTTATAAGCATTGCCCCTAGCACTTAGCCCGAAGCTGTCACCTTATGATTGAACTTGCGGTGGTGGTACCTAGCTCCTGTTGAGTTCACCGTAAAGATGATTGGTTGGATATTTGGTTGATTTTATGGAGTAACGAGTTCACGTGACAATTCACGTTAACGTGTCAAGCAATCATCTTGGAACTCAACAAATTAGTACGCGCATTTGAGGCTTCGATCGCAACGTTGGTAAAGGCATGTTCAGCTGTTGTAGGTTTTCCAATTCTTGGAATTGCAACATTCGTGGAACCGTCCTACAGCCGGCCGTTTGGAACATGGTAGAAAAGTCGCGGAGTAAACGTATTCTACGAAGAACGTATATTATTGATAAAAGCATTCAGACCTACAAACACAGAAGCTTAAATATGGTAAACACCAGAAATCAGACGTCTAAACCGTCATCTCCAATGGCGCACAGTACTTTAACACATATGCAAGTTCAAACGTCCGATCGAATAGATTTTGCTCACATCAGGAACCAATTGATAAGCCTACAATATCAATGGGGTCTTCTGCCAATACCTGCACAAAAAAATTTGCTATTTGCGCCTAAATATTTGGCTAACTACGCAGAAGATAGCAAACAGTTTATCCTGAGCTGTGAGCAATTCTTCAGCACTCGCCAAACTCCCGACCGTCACAAAACATCTACAGCAGAAACCTTCCTGAAACGAAACGCAAACGAATTAGTACGAGCCGCTGAATCTCTCTTGGCATATGTTCAAAGATGCGCTACAAAACCATTTCAGAGACAAAAAACAATTGCCGTAGCCACTTTACGACCATTTAATGAACGATAAGAGAAAAACCACCAGCTGAATGTAATTTATAGTAGAAAATAAGTTGGATCATCACACATCTATATTTTTGGAATTTAGGATTATATATTAATTTATTAATCTATTTAAGTATCAGTAGAAATTTATATATTTTATTTTGCCGCTGCAGTAGGCAGCGTAGGGTTGAAATCAAGGGGCATTTTCATTATAATATAGGGTTTCAGTAAAAATTTTGTAAGGTAAGAAAGAGATATTTATTTTACTATAGGGTTAAGTAAAGTCATTGATTACAAAGTGGGCAGGAGCATTTTTATTCCGTGAACTTTTTTGGTTTGTTTAGACTTAAATTTAAATTAATTTGTAAATTGTTAATCGGTAACCGTTAAATTTGTCTTTTAGTAGGTCCGTCTTAAGAATGAGTATCAGTACCAGTTGTGTCAATGAGACCTTATTGTTAGAACAACAATTATTTATGCAGCTAGTAAACTTTCAAAGATTTTATGTTCCGAGACTTAGGACAAGGCGCCGGCGTCCATTTAATACACGTACGGACGCCTCATTCCACGTAAGCGCTTGCGCCGATTGCCTGCCTGGCCATCCTTTGGAATTAGTACCGGCATACAATCTGCAGTGAGGTTAACTGTTGTTTACTAACGTGTGACAGACTCCCTCTCGCGACGATGCGTATGGAGAGTCTTTAGTGGCTGGCATAAATGGCTCAAATAAATATCTTAATTATTACAGAATGCAACAGCCTTCTTAAATATAAAATTTCGGATACCAGATTAGTTTAACGTGAGATCACAGACTCGAAGCTGATCTTGTTGTGCCTCCAGTCCTCAGTGGCTTAAAAAATACTCGTCATCGTAAAATAAATACGTAAATCGTAAATCTTAAAATATATGACAATGCACCTGCATGTAGATGAAAGCATACTGCTCGCTGTCGGTGTCAACACAAAGCTTTGACGCGACCTATGCCGCCTGATGCCGCGTGACCTAATCCAGTGGTCCTTGTTCATGGAACAGCTAAAAAAATTCTTACTGCTAGTTTTTAAAACAGCATTAATGATTTAACACAATTCGTCTATTTGTCTTCCATACAATATTATTATAGAAAGATATGTATATGCACAAGAAAACGTGAATAATAAACAAGCGTACAAATGTAAAATTAAATGAATATCGCAACAATAGCGGTTAGTAAAATAAATAATAGCGATTCTATAATAAACCAAATGACACATAAGTGGTGTGATCAAATAGTATAAGTGCGCGGTGGTCCTATAAACAAAACAATAATATTGCCGAGAGCATGCACATATAGTCAACAATACAACGAGAGACTGGGGGTAAATCCAAATGCACGACAGGTATATCGTGCAAAGTAGGAGTCTCAAGAGGTCACTATAAGTAAGGTGATCAGACGTCCCACTTTATAACAATTTGGCTGGCTATCCACTTTGCCGTGGCCTCGGCCATTCTTGACTTACTTTTTCCCGTATTTGCCCTCGCCGCAGATAGCTCCGAGCCATAGTCTACGAGCGGCCAAGAGCGGTTTTCACTCCGTTTGCGGCTAATTTATAAAATAGCAGTCTGGCGTGAAAAGTGAGAAACACGTCCTTGGTTTTGTAAATTCGACAATGCACGAATTTTCCAATCCATTAATTCCGAGGTTTCGGTATTGGCCGATCCCGCGGACAGCTCCACTGTCCGATTTGCCATGGCCTACGATCGCTCTTGACTCTCTTTTCGACTAATTTCTAAAATAGCAGTTTCGCACGCTACACTGCCATTCCTTGTGAATTCGTCTATAAATGAATTCGCTTCCCCATTAAATCCCTGGTCCCTATATTTTTCGGGGCGGCCTACTGCCGTTTTTGACATACTTTTTTTCCCACTGTCGTTTTTGAGTCACTATTTTCCGGCCTCCGCTTTACGTAAAATTTTCGCGCTTTCCGCCATATTGGATTTATAAAAAAAATGAAACGTCACTTTTGTACATAAAACTTGATTCTCCCCATCCTAATCAAACCCAGAATCAAAAACTCGAATCCCCAACCAAAAAAGCTAATCTCGGGCCGGGAAATAAAACGTGTATTCGAACCCAAAAAATCTCGGCACTCTAATCAAATGTCGAGACACAAATTGCCCAATCCTGAGGGCCGCCATTTTACTATTTAAACACTCGTGTATTCAAATGCAAAAAAGGTTAATATCTGCACTGTAATCAAATCTCGAGACACAAGTTGCCTAACCCTGAGAGCTGTGATTTAGCTATATCAACACCCGTGTATTCGAATCCAGAAAATCTAATCTCGGCAATCTAATCAAATATCGCAAAAATTGCCCAACCCTGAGGGCTACCATTTTAGTATCAATCAATCATCAATCAAATTACCTTTATTGGAATATATAAAACATCACGGCCTTAGACAAAAATATTAACAATATATCAAGCATCAATCTATAGTTTACAAAAAAAAAACACAGAGAAACCCGAACTCAATCCACAATTCTATTTATCCTAAAATTATAAATAAAAACATATCCCATATTCCTTTCTTATATCTTAGGTAAGAAATCTCTCTGTAACCGCATTGCTCCCTTCCCTTAACCGCTTCCAATTTCCACCTATTCCCTTTTTACTTCCTGATTTACTCACCTCTTTCTCTCCTTTTTCCAAATAAACCCCTCTCTTCACCTCGCTACTCATTCCCTTACTATCTGCCATAAAATTTGTTGACTATCCCCATTATTATCTCTAAACCCTTACCCTGGTACCCCAGACTTCATCTCCAGTACTCCACCAATTCTCTTTCTCCCACGCTCCAATTCATTCCATCACATTTCGTTATCCAGTGCATCCATTTTTCTTCTTCTCTCCCACATACGTCATTTTAGCATATAAACATTCTTGTCAAATGCAAAAACAATGTGCAATGTGTTATAACTCAATAACATTTAACCTGACTGGTCAAACACTAATATTAATAAATGTAAAAACGAAAAAGGACTTTTTATTAATACACCAATTTAAAAAAAAATCAAATAAACTTATATTAAACTTAGGTTGATTAAAAACGTAAAAATTATTGTTAATTGACATTTGAAAAAGATATTTAGTGATAAAATGGAAGTCATTAAAGGAACTAAGAAAAATCAAAGTAAAGGTGACCAACTTTGGGTTAGTTCGATATAATTATGTATGATACAAGGGTTATCTACTATTATGATATTGTTTAAGTGGTAAACCTATGAAAAATACAGCTGCAGGACAATTAATCTGGTCATTAAGGTTTTCATGATGAGTTTTAGAAAGTGTTATTTCAAGGCTTTCTGCGATATAAATAAGCACTTCAAAAGTATAGCTCTGATTAAAGATCATTCTAATCTAGCTATTCACATCAATAATTCCACCAATTCCGATCATGGTTTTGACCCAGATTTCAATTTAGAAATCCTTCATTTTCTAGATAAAAGTGTTAAGTTGAAGGAATGAATGATTTTTAAATTGACATCTGGGTCAAAACCATGATCGGAATTGGTGGAATTATTGATGTAAATAGCTAGATTAGAATTATCTATAATCCAAGCTATACTTTTTAAGTGCTCATTTATCCTAGAGATGAAAGGACGACCTGTCTGGCCAATATAAGTGGCGCCACATTTACAAGAAGCACCGTAATAGAGTGTGAACATAATATTTATTGCGTACATAATAAGAACTTAAATTTGACGGCGAAGAGAATGATATGACTAGTTGTTTATTATTTCAAGTGAGGATGTCACGAAGACGATATGAAGTATCACCATAAAATGGTAAGGACTAATAATGTATGGCGGAATTATACATCATACATGGAATCATACATGGTGGCTATAGTATGAAGTGATGAAAAGAGTTAAAGTTTTATGTGATCATTAAAAATATAGAAATGTTTACGGATAAGACTGGATTCATAATGATTCTTAGAAGCAATGTAAAGAATAGTATTCACCTCCGTGGTGAAATTGTTAAGTGTGAGTGGAATAGTAAACATACGATAAAAGAGGCTATTAAAGAATGTCAGAACATCATTTCTGGCAGTATGAGGAACAGTACAGTTCAGAGAAGATATAATGAATTCAGTGTCTATGACTAGTTGTTTAATTTTATTATCATTGAGTAGAGAGAAAGGGCTATATTTTAAACCATAAGAGAGTATGTGCAGTTCATCATTCGAGAATGAAATATCAGATAAATGTAGGATTCTATCATGAAATTTATGAGAGGTAATAGGTGTTGATGAGAAAACGTTATCAACATTGTTTTGCAAATTGAAAAATGTATCGTTATGTGATACAGTACTAGATAATATATTATCAGATGGATCAATGCTTGAATATCCGGACTGAGTTGGAATTTATACAAGAAAAAACCGAGATATTATCACTCGTGTGATCAGACTCTACATTATTAGGAAAAATCATTTAGAATTGTAACAAAGTGTCATCATGAATGACTTTTAAAAAATCTGAATTAACATTGGTATTAGTCATATTGGGGGAATAGATATCGTTGCAAAGTCTGAAAGTCTGTAATTCTGTAAGTCTGCAAATTAATGTCTGTAATTTTTGAAAATTCATGTACAGAATCTGCAACAGGTGTTAAATTAACAACATTAATAGCATTATCATTAAAATTAACAAAATTTTGTTGTAAATTTTTAGGAGAATTTTTATCATCACTGAATATCAGATCAGCAATTATTCCATTGACAGAATGATCAAGATCATTAAAAATAGATAAGTATTGGCATGCATTTGATTGAGCAATAATTATACTATTACAGGAAGTATTGATATCATTATAATATAATTATAAAAAATGAACAAACTTTGAGCCACTTCTCAAAAAGTTTCGTCCTCACTGTGTTAGGTTGTGTTTTAATAATTTTGGAATACTAACTATGCATGATAAAAGAAGAACTACAGGTATGCTTAATATTATTGACAACTTGATCCATGGACGGTAATCTGGAAATTTTTCCATAAAGTTTTGATTTTATTGTATCAGATTCTGATTGTAAAAAATTGTTCAGCGAATCTTCAAAGAGGTCTCATTCAAGATGGTGTAGGTCTGTAACGATGTTTGGGTGAAGGGCATATAACTGTTCGCATATTCGATCACGATGAAAGTACGCTGCCTTTGTTTCTAATTTTACCCAATATAGGTTGGACTGAATAAGAACTTGCTGATATACCTTAGATGATTGTGAAATCTTAATATTGATGAATGAAGGTTTCAATCTTAATTGAATGCATCTTTAAAGAAACCAAAAACGTAATTCCGTTTTTAGTTTTTTATTATGTAAGAATTTATAGTGCCATAACCTCGTCGCTAGACCAGCGGATAATAAATTAAAAAAAGATTTAATGACTCGTCGACTATGATTATTAAGAAAATGTAAATTGTCGTCTTCCTTTAATTTTTTTTTGTTTTGTTTTACGTAGGAAGTGGAGAAACCTTCAAAAAGCGAAGGATGCCCTTGCATCCAACAGTGTGGGATTTTTACCCTAACTAAAAAACCACTCCCTGTCGGGATTGTATATTGTTGGGAGATTGGAGAGATTGGATTGGAGTTTGTTTGAATGAGGCTTTAGGATTTATCATCCTCTTCAGCCTGGAACTAGTATTGAGTGGAATATTTTTAGAAATTATGGTAAGCTGATAGCTTGCAGATAAAATATATGCTATAGCATTCGCTTTACAGCCAAGACAACCTGCAATATCTTGACCATAGCATGGTCAACTGATGAGGGAGATTGATTTACTGGGCTGAGCTGATTTGCTGGTGGTCTTGTATATTTATGTCCTTGCTTGGCTGCGTAAGTCGGTGTTAGTTGACCTGAAATAGAGATTGTTGTTGTGGAAGAATTTTGTTTTTGTTTTATTTTTATTATTTTTTTATTTTTTTGTCTTTTTGTTTTTTTATAATTTAGGCGTAGGGATCATCTTAGAGACAGTGGGATTAATTCAAGGATATCTTGAAGATCCTCGGAAGGTTCCTGCATGGTTTGTCTTCCTCTCATTCTCGAGCTAAGATATAAAAAAGGCCACATAAATAAACGCTAAATTGGATTTAAAGCATTGAAATATTGAGGATACTGGAAAATAAATTACCTACTAAAGTGAGTGCAACAAACACGAAATTGTTTAGGTCGACAAAAAACGTAAAAATTATTGTTAATTGACATGTTGTTTAGAGATTAGATGGAAGTCACTAAAGGAACTAAGAAAAATCAGAGTAAAGATGACCAACTTTCGATTAGTTCGATATAATAATATTTGATAGTAGGGTTACCTACTACTATGATATTCTTTAAGTGGTAAAGCTATGAAAAATTCAGATGCAGGAAAATTAACCTGGTCGTTAAGGTTTTCATGGTGAGTTTTAGAAAGTGGTATTTCATAATAGGCAATGATTTCACTTACTCTATCCACAACATTTCACAAGTTGTTTCAAAACTCAGACACCTGAATCTACCCACGTCCTACGTGATGTGTTCCTTTGACGGAAAGAATTTATTCATCAATCTAACGAATGCATAGCCATTATTGTACAAAAATTAATTACTTCTGAGTTTCATGTATTTTAGATCTATTTCGCATATGTTTTAAATAAAACATTTTAAAATTTAATGACACGTTATATTGTCAATCAAATTCTCTTGCCATGGGCAGCCCTCGGAGCCCATACCTAGCTGTTATTTATATTGATTCATTGAAAACTAATTTTCTATCCATTAACTCCGAACTCACTAATAAAATTATTCTACTGTTGATTTAACTATTGGAAAATCTTTACAGTTTAACTTCAAGATATATGGAAAACCAACTCACACCCACCATCATATTGATTTCAATTCTTCACACTCTATGTCACAATGTCAATTGCTTCTAAGAATCATTATGAATCCAGTCTTATCCGTAAACGTTTCTATATTGTTAAAGATCGCATAAAACGTAAACTATTTTCATCACTCAATACTATTCCACCATTCGTTATTATTCGCTACCATTTTATGGTAATATTTCATATTATCCTCGTGACATCCTCAGTAAAATTAATAAACAACTAGTCATATAATTCTCTTCGTCTTCAAATTTAAGTTTTTATGTTGTACGCAATAAACATTAGGCTAACCCTCTATTAAGCTCAGGAGTTTATGCTGCTTCTTGCTGCAAATGAGACGTCATTTAAATTGCCCAGTCAGGTCGTTCCTTCACCTCAAGAATAGATGTGTTAAAAATATAGCTTAGATTAAAGATAATTCTAATCTAGCCATTCACATCAATAATTCCTCCAATTCCGATCATGGTTTTGACCCAGATGTCAAGTTAAAAATCCTTCATTTTCTAGATAAAGGTGTTAAGCTTAATACCGTTGAAAGTCTAGAAGCAACTCTTTCTAAAACTCATCATGAAAACCTTAATGACCATGCTAATTTTCCTGCATCTGAATTTTTCATAGTTTTGCCACTTAAACAATATCATAATAGTAGGTAACCCTTCTATTAAACATTATTATATCGAACTAACCCAAAGTTGGTCACCTTTACATTGATTTTTCTTAGTACCTTTAGTAACTTCCATTTTATCACTTAACAACATCTTTTTCAAATGTCAGTTAAAAATAATATTTACCTTTAGTGTCAACCTAAACAACCTCGTGTTTGTTGCACTCATTTTAACAGGTAATTAATATATTTTCCAGTTCCTCAATATTTCAATGCTTTTATATCCAATTTAGCGTATATTTATGGGCTCTTTTTTATATTGTAGCTTGAGAATGGCAAACTTGTCGGAAATGCATTAGCTAGTGTAAGTTTTAAAAAATCATTAAAAATGATCGATGTAGGCGAAGACGACAATTTTTATTTTCTTAACATTAATAAATATTTTGAAATTTCATCAGAGACGCCCAAAATGTTATCAAATCAACAAAAGAATTTTATCAAATTTGCCACTAAATCTTGATCAAATTGACCCAAGCTTATACAAATTTTCCAAACTTTCAAAATTTCTTCAAGGCGAGGAAAATTTCAATAGTTCATCAAATCAACTAAAAATTTTAAATTAGCAAATATTTTGAAATTTCATAAAAATGACCAAAACTTTTCAAATTAACAACAAATTTTCATTTTATTGAATTTACTCAGTTTCATCAAAATGGCATAGTTTCATAAAATCGACAATGATTTCAAAATTTTATCAAATTTACAACCAAGACTTCAAATTTCATCAAATTAGCAAATATTTCGAAAATTCATCAAAACGTTATTAAATTTAAAAAATGTTAATTTTATCGAATTAAGCATAGTTCCACCAAATCAACAATAATTTCAAATTTGTTTTCAACAAAACTTCAAAATTTTATCAATTTCACCATAATTGACCAAAATTTTCAAATTTTATTAAATTCATTCAAATTTTCTATATGATATCAAATTGAGCGAAATTTCATCAAATTAAGAACTATGCAGAAATTTTATTAGAAAGACCTAAAACGTTGTCAAACTCTAAAACAAAAATTTCTAAATTCTAGCAGCTAAGTAAAATTTCAGTTTCATCAAATTTTATACAATTTCAAAATTTCATGAGACATAAAAATTTTTTCAAATTGACAAATTTTTAAAACTTTCTAAATTTACCAAAAGTATCAAAACGTTATAACTTTGACAAAAATTTTATCGAATTTACCACTAGCTTAATCAAATCGACAATAGTTTCAAAATTTACTGAAATTTACCACTAAAATTTCAAAATATTATCCAGTGTCACCAAAATTATCAAACATTTTGAAATTTAATTAAATCGTCATAAATTTCAAAATTTCATCTAGGCGAGCAAAATTTCAATATTTCATCAAATCAACTAAAAATTTGAAATTGGCAAATATTTTAAAATTTCATCAAAATGACCAAAACTTTTCAAATTAAGAAAAAAATTTAATTTTGTTTTATTAAGCATAGTTTCATCAAATCGACAATGATTTCAAAATTTTATCAAATTTACAACCAAAACTTCAAAGTTTTTTGAAATTTCATCAAATTAGCAAATATTTCAAAAATTCATCAAAACATTATTAAATTTGAAAAATGTAAATTTTATCGAATTGAGCATAGTTTCACCAAATCAACAATAATTTCAAAATTGTTTTCAACAAAACTTCAAAATTTTATCAATTCCACCTAAATTGACCAACATTTTCAAATTTTATTAAATTCATTCAAATTTTCTATATCGTATCAAATTGAGTAAAATTTCATCAAATTAAGAACTATGCAAAAATTTTATTAAAAAGACCTAAAACGTTGTCAAACTCTAAAACAAAAATTTCTAAATTCTAGCAACTAAGTAAAATTTCAGTTTCATCAAATTTTACACAATTTCAAAATTTCATGAGATAAAAATTTGCTCTAATTGACAAATTTTTAAAACTTTCTAAATTTACTAAAAGTATCAAAACGTTATAACTTTGACAAAAATTTTATCGAATTGACCACTAGCTTAATCAAATCGACAACAGTTTCAAAATTTACTGAAATTTACCACTAAAATTTCAAAATATTATCCAGTTTCACCAAAATTATCAAACATTTTGAAATTTAATTAAATCGTCCCAAATTTCAAAATGTCATCTAGGCGAGCAAAATTTCAATATTTCATCAAATCAACTAAAAATTTGAAATTGGCAAATATTTTAAAATTTCATCAAATTGAGCAAAACTTTTCAAATTAAGAAAATTTTTTATTGTATTGACCGTAGTTTCATCAAATCGACAATGATTTCAAAATTTTATGAAATTTACAACCAAAACTTCAAAGTTTTATCAAATTTCATCAAATTAAAACATTTTGAAATTTCATCAAAACTTGAACACGTTATCAAATTAAAACATGTAAATTTTATCGATAAAATTTTTGTCAAAGTGATAAGGCTTTGATACTTTTGCTAAATTAAAATTAGAAAAAATTGTCAAATTGAGAAAATTTGTTGGTTTGGTGAATCTGATGAAATTTTGAAATTGTATAAAATTTGATGGAACTGAAATTTTATTTAATTGCTAGAATTTTTAAATTTTTGTGAGATTGTTAACGTTCTAGGTCTTTTTCATAAAATTTCTACACTAATTTGATGAAATATTGAAATTTTGCTCAATTTGATCTGATATAGAAAATTTGAATGAATTTAATAAAATTTGAAAATGTTGGTGAAACTTGGATGAAATTGATAAAATTTTAAAGTTTTATTGAAAACTTGGCACAATTTTGTAATTATTCTTGACTTAGTGAAACAATGGTCAATTCGATCAAATTAAAACATGTAAATTTTATCGAATTGACCATTGTTTCACTAAGTCAACAATAATTATAAAATTGAGCCAAGTTTTCAACAAAACTTTAAAATTTTATCAATTTCATCAAAGTTTCACCAACATTTTCAAATTTTATTAAATTCATTCAAATTTTCTATATCATATCAAATTGAGCAAGATTTCAATATTTCATCAAATTAATGTAGAAATTTTATGAAAAAGACCTAGAACGTTAACAAACTCACAAAAATTTAAAAATTCTAGCAACTAAATAAAATTTCAGTTCCATCAAATTTTATACAATGTCAAAATTTCATCAGATTCACCAAACAAAAAAATTTTCTCAATTTGACAAATTTTTCTAATTTTAATTTAGCAAAAGTATCAAAGCCTTATCACTTTGACAAAACTTTTATCGAATTGACCGTACTTTCGAAATTTACTTGAATTTACCACAAAAACTTCAAAATTTTATCCAGTGTCACCAAAATTATGAAACATTTTGAAATTTTATGAAATCGTCCAAACTTTCAAAATTTCATCAAACCGAGCAAAATTTCAATATTTCATCAAATCAATTAAAATTTTGAAATTTTATTAACCTGATCAAAACTTCCTAGTTTCATCAAATGAATAAATATTTTGAAATTTCATGTATTATAAAATTAACAAAAATTTCAAAATTTTATCAGTTTCAGGTTCATCAAATTTTATACAATTTCAAAATTTCATCAGTTACTTCTTTAAAATTTCCTCAAATTGGTAAATATTTCAAAATTTTATCATATTAACCAATCGTTTAAAATTTCGTCAAAATGACAAAAAAAATTATTATTTTTTACATTTGAAATCGGTTCTGAATATTTGAATGCTGCTTTTTACTTATCTACTTTTGCTGCTTTTTATACAGTCTTTTATATTTTCTATTTTACTTGCTATCTTTTATAAAGTACACGCTTTATATAATTTAATATATATTATTTGATTAATCAAAATGGAAATAAAAACTATTAAAACATTTGAAAAATCTATTTTGATAATTAAATAGCATAGTGAAACAATGTTAATTAAATAGACCACTTATAAATTTAAAAAAACAAGAAACGAATCAGTTAGCTGTTTCGTGATGTTTGATGTTTCACATCGCACATATTAAACGGATTCAAAACAGACGTTCTCTCTTTTCCTAAGTGATCAAGACATTTCATCAAGTGCATAGAAACAAACTTTCTGGATTAAACATGTAAACATTATAACCTTTCGTCTCTTTGTTGTATATATAGACACTATGGAGAACATAAGTTTGCGGTAGAAGATCAATCGAAGTAGATAGCATAAAATTGAGCAACTATTATAGATAAATAAATAATTCGATGAGTTCCTGTAAATAGTTTCTAATTTAGAAAACATGAGTAAATAAGCCATTCGAAATTATAGATAAGAATTTAATAATAATTACTTGAGAATTATAAAAATATTTGGGATGAAAATAGAGTTTCCAGAATTTTTTTATTTTATTGGGAAAATTTTAAAACACATTTAAAATATTTAGAAAACAATATCAAATATTTTGCGGCGTTTTATAGAAATTATGGGAATTATGACATTTCTAACACATTTTTAAAATACTGTTGAGACAATAATATGTATTATTAATTATTTAAACATCGAAAAATGCGAATCATATATGAGAGACTATAAAGATAGAAATAATTCCCATGGACTTTTTGGGTGGATGGCCATTTCTGCTATAAGGTATTTAAGCTTTATCAACACCCTCTTTTTACAGAACATCATTGTATTTATTCTGAACTTATTATCGGACAAATATTGTTTGATTGTAATATGTGTTACCTATATGCTAGATATATGCGAGCCGTCATTACATATATGCTATATATGTTACATATATGCGAGCCGTCATTTACAAGGTGTTTTTAGGTTAATTTGAAATATTTCTTACACGAGTACGGATTTGCGCGATCTGTTTCTACAATTTTATTCCAATTAATGAAGATTAACAAACGTTTTGTAGAGAGCAGATTTTTATATATTATTATTAAATATACAGAACCTAGTCGTGCGGTTGTGCAGATTGTACAGCGCACAAGGGCGCCACCAAATAATTTTGTTTTAAATTTTTACACGTCAATCTATTTTTAATTCTATTTCTAATAAATATCAAAGATTTTGTGTTTTTATAAAAAACGTTTACATAATTTTTTAATAAATTACACATTCTATTATGATTTGCATATTTTTATCGTGCCGTTTTCTTACAATCGAATGTTTTATTCGGAAATTTGTAAACAACGACGAACACGTTATAATTATATGAATTAACAGCACATGAAGTGCAGATTTTCGATTATTTTTAGTATTTAATCAGATTGTCTTCTAACAATCATTTTTATTTTCATCTCATACCTTTCATAGAGAAGTGCTCTACTGAAAGGGAAACATTTTGAAGTTGCTTAACAAAGTTTGCAATATATTGTATGTACAATACATTTTTTTACACGATAGGCGCGTCCCCGTAACAAGAGTGTAATTTATGTAATGTTTTATTATAATTATGCGTGTTTTATGCACTTTAACATTTAATTATTTTATTAAAAATTAAATTATTTAGGAATTTAGTTCACATTAAATCTAGCATAATTTCCTAAAAATAATCTTGTTCATCGATTTACATAAAATTTGCGTAAATACATAATTTGGTCTAGTTATGTAGGTTTGCGAAGCTGAAAACCAATTATTTATTTGCTCAGATTATTTATTATTTTAATAATTTTATTGCATATATTTATTTCATTAATATATAATGAAACTGTTAATATTAACTAAAAAGAAAAACGCAGTGCAAAGAATAAAAGAAAAATTGGCTGGAACCTTGGATTAATTTTGTCGACACCCAGGTTATCCACGTCGAATTCTGTTGAAGAAGAAGAAGCATGTAATCTTCCATGTAGTTCAACAGTTGATCAAATATGATGCTAATCAAAGGAGAAAATGATGCTAATCAACAGTTTGACACGACGACAGCCGCATCAATGGAAGATTTGGTGCGACCCACACAATTTACACCTCAATTTGATGTCAATGATCTAGGAACATTGCCAAATCATTTATCTGTTAAGTTAAGAGACAGCTTGGTGGAAAATCTTGGGTTACAAAATGCTGTTTATTGTTACTATTGTAACATTTTTGATTGCCAATATTTACAACTCGCAAATGAAAGTAGTTTTAAAGATTGGCAACATTTGAGTCATATTCTGAAAATTCGCGAGAGTAGTTCTTTAGATATAAAAAATTGTACAATATTTAGCCAACTTCAAATAACTATTATCAAATTTATATATTAAACTTTTTAATAAACTTAATAAATATAATATAATAAACTTTAAGAGTAAATTATGAAATTTATATTTCTTATTACTTGTGTCTCAAGAAAATATTTACCTCGTCCGGCACTCGAACCCGGTCATCTCGATTGCCGGTCGATTGCTCTTCCAATTGAGCTACTGGGCATTTATTCGAAGACATAAATACTTTTTAATATGTATTTGTTTTCCGTATCTATTAAGATAGGCAATTTATATATCAGGATTTGTTTTGGCCACCTGGTTGCTACCGCCGATCGATTCATTCCTCATCTGGTAGATGGAGCCTGCTGTATGTTTTTATTTATTTCTTTTCTGCTTTGCTGGCGGTCGCATGTTTAATTGTATATTTGATGTTTCGTGGTTAAACATCCAACACTGTCATTATTTAATAGAGTAAATTATGAAATTAATATTTCTTACTATTTGTGTCGCGAAAAATTTTTTAACCCGTCCGGGACTAGATTAACATGTATGTGTTTTTCGCATCTATTGTTTTCCTATTTGTTTTCCGTAGGCAACTTATATATCAGCATTTATTTTGGCCATCTGTTTGCTACCCTCGACCGATTCATTCTTAAGATGGGTAAACATTTTTTCGAGACACAGGTAATAAGAAATATTAATTTTATAATTTACTCTATTAAATAATGTCAGCGTGGAGGTTTAACCACGAAACATTAAATATTCAATTAAACTTGCGACCGCCAGCAAAGCGAAAAAGAAATTCATTAAAACATCCAGGAGGCTCCATCTACCCGATGATGAATGAATCGATCGACGGTAGCAAACAGGTGTCCAAAACAAATCCTGATATATAAGTTGCCTATCTTAATAGATACGGAAAACAAATACATATTAAAAATTATTTATGTCTTCGAATAAGTGCTCGTTAGCTCAATTGGCAGAACAATCGACCAGTAATCGAGAGGTACGGGTTCGAGTCCCGGGCGGGGTAAACATTTCTTCTAGGCACAACTAATTCGAAATATAAATTTCATAATTTACTCTATTAAATAATCTCAGCGTGGAGGTTTAACCACGAAAATTCAAATATTCAATAATAAACTTTGATAATTTTTTTAACACATCGTTAAAATTCATTTAAAACTGAACAAATGATGCAATTTGCTTATAGCAGTGCTTTGTTAAATATGTATTACGAGCATCATATGCGTATGCCAGGAATCTTTTCAAGTGTAAATAATAACGGTTTTCGTCTAAATGAGTTTATAAAAGACGTGGGAAATAGTACTTATATGATTGTATTGTATTGTGTTATGTTGTATATTATGATTACTATTTAAACAGCAAGTAGTAATAGGTACAGCAAACAGCCATGCGGGTGCAATCAAATAGAATTGAGAGTCACAAATCTTCTATATTGGAATGAATAGTCTGCGTTAATAGTGTGCGGGAAAGAAAATATATTTATCTGAATAACTTGGGGTGACAAGTACGTTTATTATAGTATTCAAAAATATTGTCACTAGGTAGGTTCAATATTTCTAGCTTTATGGTTTGCTAAATCTTAAATTTTATTATAAATTATGACATTATAAATTGCATTGGTCAATGAAAATTACCCTCATGCATTTGTAAACCATTCTTCAACGAAAAACTGTTAGTCCATGACTTAATAAATTTTTTTAAATTTTTTACTTTCAATTATAATGAAAATTAAAGAAATTGATTCATTTTGACTTTGTTTTAATTCAAAACTTGGTTAATAATATCAGAGTCGAGATAATCCAATATAACATTATTAAAGCAGGGAAGACTGGACCTAAACCGTACAGAGAGGCTAAACCGTACACCCCATTTTCAGGTCTAGATTTGAAGCTAGAGAAGTCCGATTGGAACGCGCAAACTTGCAGAATTGAGCTCCGTCCGTTGAGCGTACGAGTGTCGGTGTTACAGGGCAAAAACTTATTTTCAAATTTCAGGTTATGTTATAAATTTGCCACGAGGTACGTGATGAAGCTAAATCATTTTGTTATTACACCATTAATAGACAGGAACTCCCTCCCCCCCCCCTAAACAAAATATGAAACAGTTCAGGTGCTCTGACATATGCTCTGAACCTGATTGTGATGTTTACAAGACGAAAACCCAACACAAGGTTGGAATGGGGCAACTAGTTTTTTGTATTCAACAAACAAAGTTTTTTGTCAGAATGCCAAAAAATAACAAAAAAAAATAGAGACCAATAGACTGAATAAGAAATTAAGTCAGCCATTGATGATATCATAATTAACATTACAAAATTAAGAGAGTTAGCCAGGGCTTACAACGTACCAGTAATGACGTTGAGTGATAGACTCAAGATTGGTATTTTACAAAAGTTAGGCTTAGGGCATAAGCCTGTATTCACAGAATTGCAGGAAAATGAAATTTCTGAACAAGGTTTACTTCCAGCTAAGGTATTTTATGGAATTTCCTCGGTTGACCTCCGCCGTTTGGTTTTTGAATATACTGAGAGAAATTGCATTCTATACCAATTTAACAAGGCAGCTAAATTAGCAGGGCGAGGTTGGCTTCATGGATTTTTGAAGTGGAACCCAAAAATTAGCGCTTGAAAACCAGAAGCAACACGTGCGAGTCAAATTACTGATTTCAATGAACAAGAAGTAGATCTTTTTTCTCCAACCTTACATCTGAAATGGACATACTCAAATTTGAGGCCTCAATAATATAAGATTTTGATGAAACAGCGATTCCGACAGTTCAAAAACCGGGAAAAATTTTAAGCCCGCCATATCTAAGCAAGTGGGTGCTGCTACAAGCTGGGAGCGGGGAAGAAATATCACCGTGGACTGAGCAATGAGCCCTGATTTGGTGAAAGGCGGACCACCAAATGTATTTTACCATTTCAATCACAACGGATCACTGCAGATTTGTTTGTCAACTGATTGCACCATTTTATTTGCCATGCTAAGCCAACTAAAGAGAAGACTGCTTTTAGTAATAGAAAACCACAAAATACATACAACCTTAGCCGCGTACAATTTTTTAAAGGAGAATGGAAGAATTGTGGGGATACTTCTATCACACTCGTTACATCGTATTCAACCATTAGATATCATTTATTAGCAGCGCGAAAGCAGCATTCAACAAGGAATGTGACAATATTCTTAGGTCACACCATCATGAGAAGATAACACCTTATGACATGGCTATGGCAAGGTTACTCAATGACTTGGCTATGGCAAGGAAACCACTAATGTAGCGAAAGGTATTAGTGGTTTCGTATCGGCTGGGATATTCTCTCTTGACGCGGAAAAATTAACAGAAAAGGATTTTGCAGTGCTGTTAGAAGTTGAACAGAGGTTACATGGTAATACAGAGGAACAGAGGTAATAGAAGAAAAAGATATTGCTGATGGTGCAGGTTGGAGGAATGCCTTGATCTCCGGTGACGTGAGCAGCCCAACTACAGCCAATATGAACTTGGATATGTACGACCATTCAAATCCAGATGAAATACACTTGAGATCTACGGAGAATTCACAAAGCCTATTCCACCTCGATCTAAGGTAGTATCTTTTAAATCTCTCCATCCCACTCCTCAGTCGATATACGTGAATGTAACTTCAAGATAGCAAGATTCAGTTATTTTTACAATCACCAAATAAAGGAAAATCGGAGTAGTTGGCTACTGTAAAAGAATTAAAACAAAAAATTCAACAACTGCAGGCCAAGACAAATATTAAAAGAAGAGCGAAAAAAATTAAACCAAGCTAAGAAGATACTCAAAAGTAAAATGAAAGGAAACTCTAAACCAAGAAAAACCGATTCTATGATAAGAGGCTCAAGGAACACGGCCAAATAAGTTTAAAATATTTCTTCGAAATCCAAAAGCCAAAGAAATATTATGTTTGATTCGTCATCAGAAGATCACAGTTCTGACATAACAAAAATTTGTCAAAATGATTACTAGATGATATGGACCCAAAGAAGTCATTTCTAGAAGGAGGATTAGGGCTACCAAGATAAGCCATGTGTACAGGGTGGGTCCAATCTGCGTGCAGTGCTACCGAGTCTGCAGATAACTTTGCCATTTTTGTTTAAATGGTTGTAGGCAGTCTTTTTGTCATATAAACTATTTTTGTATAAAAAATTTGTCATATAAACTTTTATAACTTTTTTCATAAACGTTTACCTAACACTTTAGTCATACACTATTTATACTTAAACTAAATTCTTGACATCATATACTATCTTAATTGCGTATCTTAATCTTCTTCTTATTGCGCTGTCTCC
>WYDF02055805.1:0-11935 GCA_009867245.2 Adranes taylori
ATATACATATATATATATATAAATATACAGGGTGACTCATTAGTGCGTCAAAGCACTATATCAGTGACCAAAGTAGTTGCAGATGGCTGATTCTAAACACCCTTCTGGACCTTATATTAACTCGTTCTAAACGAAAATCAAAGATGGCGCCGTTAGCGTTATTGAGGGGTCCTTGCGGCACCAAATCAGATCATCAACAGATCAAATCAGATCAAATCAGATCATCAACAGATCAAATCAGATCAATTCAGATCAAACGGGGTTATATAGAAAGGAAAAATATAACTCTAAGACATGAGAATGAGACACACTGCGCTGCAGAGGTTCTTGAGTGATGCTAAATATAAAAGTGTTGTGAAACGAGACCCGTATGCAATACGGGGTTATATAGATAGGAAATATAATAGTAAATAGAGAATTCAGTGTTGGAGAATACAACCATCGCGTTTTGCGATGCTTGAGTAAATGTATCCTTACAAATAAAACCAATGCTTTAAGATAATTAATATTTATTTTCCATAAGCATAATATTTACAATATATAATAAATGCTTACATTTTATTTTCAAATGTATAATATCGGTCTAGAAGATGACCAATCGACTGTTTGGCACAAACTATAATTTTTCTTGGTCAAGAATCACCGTCAATGTGTGTACGACCAATATTATGATGGTCATAACATTTTAAACTATAAGTACATTGAATACACTGGAAGTACATAGCAGACAGTGGGTCGGTGAGGAGCCATCTGGTGTTGAATGTTTGTAGTGATTCGATAAAAGTAGACAACCAATAAGACAGGGATGTACATTACCAACATTTATTTCAAGTTTCCCGCTAAACCTAGATAAATTCGAGTCGGGACTTCCCGAAAAGAGCTCTAGAAAGAAAAAAGACTCGGAAGACCCAAACCCAGAAAGAGCCCGAAGGACCTCAAATGGTCCCCAAAATGGTACCAAATGGTGCTCAAGAGAGGCCCCAAAATGACTTCAACAGGGCCCGAAAAGAACCCTAAAAGGGCCTCAAGGATCCCTAAATGATGTCACCGGCGCCATCTTTGAGTTTCGTTTAGAACGAGTTAATATAAGGTCCAGAAGGGTATTTAGAATCGGCCATCTGCAACTACTGGCCAAGCTATTTGGATGCAAGGGCGCAATTAAGAAATTTCAGACGCTGCGGGCGAAATGATATGTAATGACACCAAATATGTTTTGTTTTTTATTGTTCAAGTTAATTTTAGTTTGTTTTATTTAATAATTTTAATTTCTTAAAACAAAATTATTTTCTTAATTTTTGTCTTTTTAAATTTGAATCAGTTTATTTGATTTTACATTTTTTTCAAAAAAATCCTCTTTGTGTCAGTGTCATTGACTCAGTATCATACGCGGCTCATAGTGGCAAAATGATTGGTTTTAATAAAAAAGAAAACATAAAATACAGCGTTAAAATTCGATAGAATTCGGTAAAATAATAATTTTTTGTAGTCGAACTACTTATATTTTATTATATAAATATATGGAGAGGTATTTAATGTCCTAATAAGAAATTACTTAAAAATTTCAATTAATAAATAAGTATGTCATTCCAAGAAAAATCTGCTTAAAAGTTGACGAATTAAATTGATTGGAAATAAAAAAATAAAACAAAAAATTTTAATTTACCGGAATCGTGTCGCACGCGGGCGCATAATAGATCGCCAGCGGAGTCACCTGCGCCCGCGGGTACTAGGTTGGCCACCCCTGCTCTATATAGTCCTTATTATAATAGCTTATTCACAAAAACTGTAGATATCTTCAACCTACACATTATAAAATTATTTTGAAATATACAGCGTGGTTAGTATTCAGGATGTATACAGGGTGTTTTGTTTTATATTTACAGAATAAATGAAACATATGTTTTTTTAATGGGACGCGCTATGTGTGATCACAGATTTTGTTGAAGCTTATTTTGCTGGTTCATAAAATATAAGATTGTACTAAGTTAAACAGGGTGAATCAAAAGTTATAATCAATTTTGTATTTAAATTATGAGTTTAACTTCTCGTATATTCCATACTAAAAACAATCAAGAAATTCCCGTATTTCCAGATGTTTTTAATATTAGTCCACCATTATGTCAATGGCCCACAATATTACAAAAAATGTGTACAGGGTGAATCAAAACTCAAATTCATTATTTTCTGTTGTGCCTTAAATGGACCACTTATATTTTATATTATGAAATTAAAGAATATGTTATTTACTTTCAGTTTCATTAAGCATTTCCTATACCTAAAATCATGTTTCTGAGATATTCGCAATTGAGTAAACGAAACTTTTATAGATACTATGAATTATAAAGTTGGCTGTAAAAACATAAATGACAAGACAAAATAACTATAATATTTATATAGCTATGGGCTTAAACAACATATAGTTCATAAAAATATTTCTAGTATTAACTAACAATATCCAAAAGTCCATAATGAAAAAATATCCAAAGAAATGAAAAACCTCCCCCCCCCCATTCGGCTAAAAATATGAACGAGATACATGAATGAGATAGAACGTGACTACGGGTTCCAATGGCTAAATTGTCCGTCTTCATTGTATAATATCTATTAGATCTATCAATATTGCCTTATCTCACATACTTCTTCTCCTTAAGGTATTCTAATACATATATATATCATCAACTGATATAAATCGTCACTTATCCATTTCATCTACCTACATGTAATGTGAGTTGCATTCAAAAAGTTAATATTCATAACACAAATTTTCAATTCTTTCATCAGGACGGCTTGTAGCGTAGAGAGGAAGACGTGGCTTTCTAAACGTTGAGTTCGATGCTACTATAAGAAGATACTGAAGATCCTTTTCAAATAATAGATGAAATGACGACATACATCTTGTGCAAGTCGTTTTTTAAGACATTTTTTGTGATGCTGATATTACTTATCTACTAAAATTAATTATATGTGGCTTGGTGGCTATAAAACCAGAATCACTCTACATTCAATAAATTTATATGGTACAGACGATTACATAAAGTTGACTATACATTACATTGTATTGATAATTTTTTTCATTTAAAATATTTTACATTTAAATCAAAGCAAATCATAATCTCTGATCATTAATTAGTAACTACACTAACGCAATATAAACAATAAACTAGGTAATATGTCGCCTATGTTATTGTAATTATAATGCATTAAACTCAGAGCAGGCTTCAGTAACAAATTCGTGTACGATTTTTGAGTTGATCAACAATAAGGTTTAAATGATCAATAAAAAAAATTCATAAAACGCTAAACACACGATATCACACACTATAAATACTTAGTAGTGCATAATCATTTGTTATAAAACATTAAATGTTAATAAATAATGTTTTTTTATGCTGTTTTTTATGCCTAGCAAAATAATTGTAACCGATTTTATGGCGGCCTCTACTTGCAAATTTTTTAGGTTAAAGGTGTTCTAGATTATATCAGTTTCAGAATAAAATATAAACTTTATTTACGTCTGATGGACTTCAACACATTGTGCAATGAGACTTGATTAATTTTTTAATTTTATGATTTTTCTAATTGGGCTGAATCCCGCCCATTTTAAATCTTATGCTAAGTAGGTATACCTAGTGTAGGATATTATAGGGTAGCAAATACAAGCACAGAATTTTGGCAAACCTTAATTTTTTGTGTATAAGGATGCTGAACCTGGGTTTTATTGTTTAATATATTTAGAGTACGTGAAAGATTCGAACTCTCATGTTACGCGAAGTTCAATCAACTCATAAAAGGAGGTCGTAAAAATCTCTCTCGCCTAGACAATGAACGCAGGTTCAACAACCTTACTACGAGGCATTTATTCGAAAACAAAGATGCGCCAAAAGCGAAAATCTATAATAAAAAAATTACGCCGTCATGAAAGAGAAAGAACATATCTCCTTCTCTAGAGATGTACCTTTTTTGCTCAATTTCTACATCGATGAAAGATCACAAAAAATGCGAAAAACATCTGGCTAGGACGAGATGCTATAAATTATCTTAATTTCTTCTGACAGATATTTTCACGTGAATGCGAAAGTTGTAGTGTGTGGTTTTACGGCACTTCGGCTTCTCGCCATCTCCGGCTTCCCTCCACCTATGTGCACAAAGGAGGCGAATGTTGTCAAAGTGGGGGCCTTTGGTCGACGATTCTAAACATAGCGTTCGCTAACTGCAGAGTATAAAAACTTGTGTTCATACATCGCACATTATTCCGTCGTTTGAATTGTATTCATAAATTATCAGATTTGATTTATTTCAATTACAATTTTGTTGCGGGTTAATTGGCTAGTGATTGTTGATTAATTGATTGTTTTTCGAATTGACATTTATCAACTGAGGCTATATACGATATGCCGATAACAAATTGATAACTCAATATTATAGTCAACGAATTATAACTTTACTTACATTACTTGCCTCGATTAGAGACCATGCTTATACCAAAGCGAAAGAACATCGACATTAAACAAACATAAGAAGAAGAAGAAGAAGTTAAATTAGAGAAATCAAATAATTGACTTTTATATTTAGTTATAAAAGGTTGGCATTACTGCAAATATTTTGCAATACATTTACTAATAATGATTCGATCAAATAAGCTAAAAACGTGCAAGTAGAGGTCGCCAGAAAATCATCTACATAATACATGTGGCAGTTCCAGAAATTGATTAAAAATAGCATGAAGAAACATTATTTACTAAAGTTTAATAACAAATGTTACAGTTATGGTATACAAATTTAGTGGATGACATCGTGTTTTGAGCTTTATACATGATTTATTTTAACCTTATTGAAACACATTGAAGGGTATACTCCTGAATAAAAAACTCCTAAATAAAAAAAGGTTCGACTCAATGCTCAATTAATTTATTTTCTCTAATCGGGCTGATTTTTCTAACTTCGGCCCATTATAATATTAAGCTATCAGTATGTATAATGTGAATAGGTAATCGCAATAAAACATTTATTTCGAGGCGGCAAGCATAAACTTTTTCTGTTCATGTGCTTGCCGAAACTTGGATTCTATTGACTTAGTATTTATAACAAATTAATTGCTCTAATCGCGCTCGTTAAATGACTGTTATTTTCTGAATCTAATTACAATGCAAGATTTGTTAGGACGTCTTCTTAACAAATGATCTTATCTTATAAATGATCTTCGGAAAGTTCATGATGAACGAATCGTTCAGCCAGAGTGTGAATCGTAGATATTGATATTACGTTGTCGGATAAAGTGGAGGGATTGCTTGGATTCTTAATCACTGTCACCGAAAATGCACGGCGATGTTCTTCTCGAGTGATGGGGTACAGACACCCTTTTCCAGAAGCCGGCAGCAACGCAACGTCTCCTGGCGCTCTCTGAGTAAGTGGCAAACCTCATGGAGTCCACGGAGCTTTTGCTTGGTTTGGCGTTTGGTTCGACGATGGAGTTAGATGTTTACCAAGTAGCGTAGTGTTCGTGGACCGGGCGTGTTCGTGCTTGATGGGCCTCTAGGGAGTCTCTCGGACGCGGTTATCTCTGTGGAGCTTTCGAACTAGTTGATTGGCGTTCTCCTCTTCTGTCGTCGTCCTCTTCGTTTTTCATCGAAGACGAAGATACATGGAAGGGTTTGAAAGATGGAAATGATAGAGCAGAATTAAAGATTAGATAGTCATGATGAGCGATTCGGAAGATTCAGCCAAAGTATTAAAGTAAGTAATTTGTATATACCTGATTCGCTGGAATTAAAATTCTACTATTAACTTTGTTGAATTTAATAATCATCAACTTGTTGGTGACGCTTTACTTACAAATGCCAAATAGATTTTTTGCGTGCGAAACGCTCTCTCAGCACAAATAGGTTGGTCATTTGATGGAGAATTATTGGTGATAAGAATGCGTGAAAATGCTCACGCGAAACTCAGCAGAATAAGACCCAAAATGCGTCTAATTTGTGCTGGCTGGGGGGTTCCTTTTATAAGAAATTAGTTTAGAAGCTACTTGGTGCGCTCGGCTCGGGGCGGCGCTGAGGATGGTCGGCGGCGAAACTTGGATGTGGCCTGGAAGAAATTTATGACAAAATCTATCAGCGACATTCTATGATATTAAAAGATCTTCTCCAAACATACGTTAACGTGCAAGAGAACTTGCGACCAGCATCCTCCTGCCAATACGGAAACCAGCCAATCAAGAAACAGTGGCGGCAATTTCACATGGACAACGTTCAAAAGATGCAACGCTCCCTTCAAATAAACAGGAAAATTCGATTAGTAACCGTTAAGTCATTAAAATCGTCGTAGGCGCCAGGAAGCAATTAAGATGTCTCCACCAGATGAGAGTAACGAATACAAAGTGCCTTGAAGCTATTGAGGATTGTCTGCTGGCACGTAGAAGCCATACAAGGAAACCATTATGATAAAAAGAAAAGGATCTCTCTCTCTGCATACATATACAATTTTTTGTTTCTCCTTCAGCGTTCGAATGATAAAAATCTCGAAAAATAGACGGTCTAAATGCACGCACGTGCAAGGAAACCATAAATTGTTTTCAATCCCCTCTGACGCTAAAGTGTTTTATTTTCGAGCAAAACAACACAAAAACAAGACCACGGGAGTAGTGATTGATAACACCTTGTTTTAAAATGAAAATGAGTAACTTTTTTTATTTGTGAGGCCTCAAAAGAGGCAACTCACATGAGGTGAGGAGAATAGTGATGAGTTCTTCATTTATGAGGTACCTCATTTGAGGCCTCATTATCATGAAATGAAAGAGTAATTTTTTTCATTTTTGAGGAGTTCCTCTTTTTTTTCAAAAGAGGAATTCCTCTTTTTTTAAATGTTGTACAAAATGCCGATCAGGAATCATTAAAAATTTTTTTGCATAAAATCTTATTTAGTGATTCCAAAAACATATAATACAGCTCAATTGGTTAGACTTTTGAAGACAATAAACTGTCACTTCCGGTGAACGGAAGTCGCTAAAAATTGCGCTAAAGAAAGAATACCTAGTCCTAAAGCAGTATGAGGAATTTTGGCACAATCAGTTAAATATTTGAGTCACCTGAAGTGGCTGAAACTTTGCAAATACGTTTAGCTGCGTATGTAAATTATTGATATAAAATTTGGTTGTAATCGGTTGAAGTTTAGTTTTACTTCCGATGGTGACGTCACTTCTAGTGAATTGATTTTGTTCTGAAAACTATAGAGTTCCTCCGCAGATAGTTCTCAATACGAATGCCAAATTTGATTGCAATCATTCAAACTGTTTAGATGTTACCATGTTCACAGGAACACACCTACAGACATCATATAAAAATCGTCAAAATCATTGTCAAAAAAGTAACTCTTCACATAATATAATGAAAGTCTTCATATTTAAAAATAGAGTAACTTCGGACAAATAATGAACCTCCTCGTATTTAAAAAAAGTAACTCTTCTATTTCATCATGAAGAGGTGTCAAATGAAATACCACATACATGAGGAAGTAATCGCGGGCATGACAGCTGTAGCCGAAACATCATACAGAGCAAGTCCACTTCTCCTTATGGACGGCGCTGTGACTAGCGCGTGCTATGTGCATCAAACGAGGTCGTTAGGTCGTACACAAATATTAACATAAACGAGTTAACTCTACTCTTTTGAAACATAACTCCTCTGCAAAAAAAAGAGGAATTCCTCTTTTGAAAAGTAAAAGAGGAACTCCTCTTTTGAAAAGAGAAACACGAATTCCTTTTTGGAAAAAAAAGGAGGAACTCCTCCTTTGAAAAAAGAGGAGAAACTGCTCATAAATAATGATTCGCTTCGTATTTGTAAAAAGAGGTACTGGCGTCAAATGAAATGAGGTACCTCATAAATGAGGGACCCAGCACTGCACGGGAGTGAGAGCGTCGCGTGGCTAGCGCCAGATGTTTCCATTTCTCTCATCTATCTCTATCTCTACGTACAGAGTTTCGTCGTTTGCCCGCGAATACACTGGAGTTATACATCGCATAACGTTTCTTCGTTTGATTATATTTTTTAATTATCAAGTTTTTACTTATTTGTTCAGCTAGTTTCGAGATAAGAAGAACAAAATGCTTAGTCTCACTAACGAGAAACTCTCGATATACACGAATTACAGTGAACTTCGGGGAACAGCACCCGAAAGTACTTCTAAGGACCTTAAGGAACCATTTTATATAATTATAATAATAAGGTTATAAGCATAATGGACACCTTTGTTAGTGATATTTTTTCAGGTATGGCTAGCAGAAAAAAAAACCAAATTGGAGTGAGATCACTTTTCCTAGGCAAAGTTGCCAAACATCCTAGGCAAGAATACCAAATGCACGGGTTTCAAGTACAGTCAATTTCATTACCTCTCATCCACCATAGCCACAAGCCAATGTATTATATCAAGAAAGGAAAAGTATATCTTCTAAACTCGTACCATTTGGGGTCCAATAATACAAAGAAACTACAACGTTCCAAACATTCCAACAATTTATTTGTCTTCAACGAACAAAATTCACTACCGTTAGTTTTGTTCGTTGAAGGTAATGTTTATAAAAATATTTATTGTAACTTTAATTTATATCAATTTCTTGTATGATTAACTTAAAAATGAGCCGATTATCAAGCTGGAAACGATTGTCCCATTAAGACCCAGACAAATAAATTGTAGTTTTAAAACACTGTAGTTTATATTTTCAATTAAAAGTGCTGGACTTAATTAGTACATGTGGACCTGCGGAAGCCATACCGCTATGGTTAGAACTAGAAGCAATGTATTCCAGATTTGTTCATTTGAATGTAATTATGTCGATTCATAATTTCGTTATTTCTTCTTTTTGGAATTTTATTCCTAGTTCTTAATACGTTTTGTAAAATTTTTCTAATAATTCTGTTACTAGTAAACTATTACAAACAACATTAATTTCCTAAGACCAATTCTGCTGATTTAAATCATTCGTCTTGAGATCACTTTCTAAACGAATCTTTATATCATGTTAAGATTTTTCCACAATACTTGTATCGTAAGAACTTCCTAGCTAACCCATTACATTCATTGCAATAATAACAGCTGGTATTTATTTTACGAAACCCGTATTTTAACTTCCTTGCAGTCATATAATTACACCTCTTTTGTAATAAAGATCTATTAAATACAATTCATGTGCATTTTATATTAAAAATAAGTGATAAGAATTTATACCTTTTTAACACAGGTCAGTGAAAATATAATTAATCTATTTATATATGATGTAAATTTAATATTTTCCTAGTACTGCTTAAATATAAATTATCTGTACTTTATCTGACACTTTAGCGCAGATCATACTTATATTCTCAAATACGATTTCTATATGCACATTATCAAATCATAAAGCCTGACAAATAGTAACATTTAACTATAGAAAATAAACAAACTCGATGGTTCATTTAGTTTGACATTCTGAAGCTCCGATCAATATTAGTAATGAACGAGAATTTCAATATCTTTCTAAACCCCAACTCCAACTTATTTTAAAATAGTCTTCGAGTCTTCTTCTTTTATAGATCCGTCTCCCTGCGGAGGTTGGCGCCAAAGAGCTATTTTGGCTCTAGAAATTGCACACCTGAAGATCTCTGTCGATGTTCGTCTGAGCCATCTCCAGCCATAAATTCTGGCGTCATCCATAGATCTTTTGCACTAAACTTTCGCTTCGATGATCAGTCGGAGGATCTTATACTTCACACCACGCATGATCTGCCCGATGTATTGCAGTGTCCTTTCTTGGAATGTTCTCAACAGGTCTAAAGATTTCTTCATCATACTGAGGACTTCTTAGGACATACTAAGAATATTAAGAGCTTAAGCCCTATGCCCTCCATCTCTGTTATCAATATAAGGGTTTCAGGATGGATCCTCTAAGGACCAACGGCTTTGCCTTTCTTTTGTAATTTGATGGCTCGCACAACTTCCTTCGTTGAGATGTAGAGACTTACCTCATTAGGATCTAAGGCTTGTGAACTCTGATCTGGACTCTCGTCTCAAAAGTCTCTTGTACATATCTTTTCAACTTGTCCTCGACGCCGACCAATATCTCATTGTGGGATCCACTCAAAATACCGCTTTGGGTTCTATGCTGTTTTCCTGTCATTTTCCGTACATTAGTCTTTACATTAGGCTGCCAGCCACCGCTCCTTCGTTTCCCCGATTCTTCGTTGGATTTCATTATTCAGTTTACTGGGATCTTTTCCCAGATATTAGTTGTAGAATCTCGTCAGCCATTCAAGGATGTTTCTTTTTTCACTTGTATATCCAATGTCGATGTCTTGGATGTCAGTGAGTGCCTCGCACTAGTCCATCCTCTCTTTCAGTCACCGGTTTACATTTCTCCTCGTCTCAAGAATATCGAGTAATAAGACTCATCGACGTAAAGTCTTATTTTTTCTGAATGTCTGGCCCTTTCAAAGCGGCGCATTTTCAGACCAATCACAAACAGATTATGATGACTAGAAACATCAGCGTCAGATGTCAGAGAATGTTCTAGCGGACCATACAAATTTACGCAGTTCGGATCTGATGAGGATGAACTCAATTTGGTTGCGAATCGCGTGACAGTCCCTTTCAGCTGGCGATTTCCATGTGTATAGATGTCTGGGATCCAATTTAATGTTGTTGCTCAGTGCAGAACTGCACAAGCCACCCCTGCTATTTCTTACGCCATGTTCAAAATATCCAGTGGTATCGCCTTCACTCCCAACTCTAACTTTGGCATTAAAATCACCAAACACCGTTGTTATTACTCCCATTGCGTCGAGTGAAGAAATGTTATCTTTTTTAGCGAATTAGTTGGTCTCTATTCACTAATTTCGCGCAAGATTCTTCATCAGTCCATCAAATTAGCTTTATCTAGATTACTTGTGCTGTAACGGATATTCACCAGATATTATGAAACTGTAATGACAATACGATGGTTATTCCACCAAGCAGCAGCTTAAAGTTTTTAATTTATTTTCCACTTTGGTGTAAATTTGGTGCGTCATCTTTATCCAACATTTGTACTGAACGCTTGTGATTGTAGGATCCATTTTTCAGCGTATGCAACAAGCCGGTGAAAGGAACAATCCGATTTGTTCTGTGAAAGTTTTTTGGAAATGCATGAAACCAGCACACCAAATGTCAGTTAAATAATTCTAAGCACCAAACATAAAAATTGCTTTTTGTAAGGCTATATCATTTGATTGAGCTTTTATATTATTATTACTAACATTAAACACTTACCTGTTCTAAAATTGACAACGATGTCTATAAGAAATATGGTGTCCGATAGGCAATTGAAGGCAATCCATCGCATACTCAGATCGTCGTTGAAGAAACTTATTGCTACAGGCAGGATAATCAAATTAGCAACTAGAAGTAGGAGCATACATAGATCCCAATAAAATCTGAAACAAGAGGATCCGTACATTACTTTCAAGACAACTACCAAGGCAGACTTTCTATTGGAGCATAATGCAGCGGAGGTGTATGAGCAAAAAATAAATTGGGGAGCCTAAATCTCTCCAGAGAAAGAAAATGAAATTATATAAATAATATTTTATGAATAGACCTCATCTTTGTATAAAAATTTAAGCACAGTTCTTAAATACACCTTTTAAGCATTTTCGCACATAAAAAATAAAACCTTTACATTTTTCTGAACTTTAATTGATTTATTACTACGCTGTGCATGGTTTAAATTATTATTGTTTTGTAACATAGCATATTACTCTAAGGAAATTAATGAAATAAATTGCGACACCATGGCACAGGAAAAACCAGTACATAAGATACAACATAAATATAGTTGGAATATATATATATATATATATATATATATATATATAATGTATTATCTTTGTTACGTGCTCCATTATAAATTCTATTATCGTCTATTATCGATAAT
>WYDF02055816.1:0-11935 GCA_009867245.2 Adranes taylori
GTTTACTTTTTTATTTTGTTTGTGTCATTACGTTTTATTTCTTTGTTTTTTGTACGATAATACGAGATACAATATTAATAATAAATAACTAACTACAGGTAACAATACATATACATATATACATTTTATTCGTTTATTATTTATAATTCGTTCAATTTACACACAGTAAAGTCGTGGCTGTCCCGGGATTCCCCGAAGTTAATAATATTCTTAAAGGAAAGATAAGGTTGTTGGCAAACAGTACTGTCTTTATTATCGTACAGTCTACGACCATCCTGCCGCCGCAATTTGACCATGTCGTTGGCCGCTACAATTTGACCATGTCGCTGGCCGTGACAATTTGACCATGTTGCAATTGGACCATGTCAGTGGCCGCGGCAATTTGACGATGTCGCTGGCCGCGGCTTTGACATCCGCAAAGATTTCCGGGGATTTGACATCAGACTCAGGTTCACTTCATATAAGACTGAGGCACAGCGAAGCGTGGCCGGGTTTAGCTAGTAATATATAAATCTCAAAATGATAAGGGGTGTGTACTAAATCTATTTTGCAGTTAAATTAATAAATTATATTTATCCAATATTTTAGGAGAATTAGAATATTAAACATTTTTATTAGAAAGTTGGAATGAGTTTCTCTGTCATCATCAAACTTAATGAAATTGGAATCAAGCAAATTATAAACATAAATCTGATGCCTCTGTTTGCGAGCCCGCTGAATCTCCTCGGAGAACAGTTAGATTTATATAGATATTTTGTAATTTTTTATTAAAGCATAAATGTTTAGTATATTATTGAGCATAGCCATAGCGCATACTTGAATGAGGTATTTTAAGGATGAATCATACTCCAAAATACTTCCGCTTAACTGTTGTACACATATTGATAATTTATAAATCAATATCATTTTAGAAAAGTAAGTGGAATACCTGGAGAATATGAACCACGGTTCTTATGCTCCTTGGTATTTCGCAGGACTGGCATGAATAAAATTAACATTCTATGTAAATGTAAATTATATGCTTGTTACGGTAGTCCATTTCAATAAAGGAATCCAACAGCATTATGTTACAAGGAAAGAATCAGAATTGTAAAGATCATAAAGCAAAGGAAAACACAGTTCTATGTACTTGGTCATGTATCCCATTTAATAAAGAAAACCACTCTTATATGAATAGGATCAAGTACGAAGGTACCAGAAGACATTTATTATTTGTATAGTTCAAGGTTGCATCTTAAAAAATATATAATTAAATTCATTATCAAGAGATATTTAGGAAAACAAATTAGCTATACGTCAATACGTACATATTGTACTCAAAACATATAGTACGTTCATATCATCATTTCAATGTCAATTCATATTATAATAAATGTGTATTTACATGAGCTATGGACAACAAATTCATGTTTATAGTTGATACGATTAATAATGTGATATATCTTAATAGCAAGTAAAAGCTAAATGTATACGCGTTTAGGTTAAGTGCGATAACTTTTAAATATGTAGTATCATAATTATTCAAATGAAATAAAGCAAAAAGTATATGCCAAAGCACTATACCAAAAGGTACACTGTACACTTTTCATTTATTAAGTTAAATATCACGTACACTAAATTTACTATAAAGACTGATGATGTTACAATAAACCGAGATTTCTTTAGTTAGAATTACACTGTGCGTTTCGCTCGAACCCTTTTGTACAAGTAGGATTTATAAATAAGTTATGCTAAAAGAGTTGCTTTTAATACAATCTGAACGTTTTGACAGCATATGTCCTCAGAGATTTTGTCATATGGACGTCATTGTTTTGTTTTAAATTGAGTTATAAATTCCCTTTGGCCAAAAACTGGAATGAGGATTTTAAACATCTAAACAACAATGCGTCGATGAACTTAATTCAACTTTCAGTGATGAAGTCTCAGTTAAGCCCACTGTATATATCATTTGTCCAATGATTTTGATATTGGTCGTAGTTCGCAGCAAATTTTGCAACAGTCAATTCCAAATAGGTCAGAACAATTTTTTTGTCGGACGTAATCTATTAATATGTTAAATGCGTGCTCTAAATCGGATCATTCTGTACCACGACAATGCAAGCTGACATATTGGCGTGAAGAGCAGCCTTTTTGAGCACTCAGAATGTCGAAATGATGGATCTTCGTATAATCCTGACCATTTCTTCTTATTCCCATAAATGAAGAACAAAATGCGTTCATAATGATTTTACTTCGCTGCGTTTAAGTTCCATTTTTCGAATACCTAATTGTACTTGTGTATACAATAATACCCCGAAGTTATGCGATAGGAAGGACTGAGCAATAACCATGTAAGTCGATGTATAATTATCTATATAAATACATACAAAATATGTTTAATTGGGACCAGAGTCTAAAGGAAACAATAATTTAGAAGAAAAATGTGTAATAATATCTTACGTAATACAACAAATTATATTATGTGATGCAACCAGAAGCTATTTTGGTTGCATAAAAAAAATCGCTTCAAAAAAATCTAACAAGGTCGTCTGAAGGGTCAAATATTTTTTCTGTTCACGGAAAACTTTCTTGTAGTACGCTAATGTTTTTTTATTTCCTATTTTGTAACAGAAATGTGCTTTTCATTAGATTCTATATATTCCAAAATTTGTGACCCTTTTTCAATAGAACTGAGGTCTTCTGTAAAGTTTGCAACCATCTTTTGATCTTCTGATTGAACTGGATCTAAAGAATCAGGCTTTTAAATGTCTTCTTCTTGTTCACGCATTTCTATAATCTCATCAATTGACTGAATTCAACAGTTCCTAAAGCTCATCATGCCATTACCAATTTCATCAGGCACTGGCGACGCTGATTCCGTCTGGGTTTTATTGGTGAAAAACAAAATGGGCACAACTTTTTTCAGACGCCATTTAGTTTTTTGGAAAATTTCATTCCAGGATTGTCCAATGATTTTCATAGCATCTACAACATTTAATAGTTACTAGAAACCTCTAACAGAGGAACTCGTTGTTTTGTTTCATGGCTTCATGCAAATATGCAAAGGATGGTCTCGTGAAGTAAGCTTTAGAAATGTTTCACGCGTGGGTCGAAATGAGTTAGAGAAGCATGAGGATGGCTTGGTCCTGTTAAGATTGACAATGACATTCGACTTCAGGTCCTTAAAAAGCAAAGCAAGATGTCATGCAAGCTTTATGAATCGACTTCCAAATAACGAGCGATTCAACTTTAGATTTATTTTTAAAGCTTTTGAGTTTTCGCAGAGATAAACTAAGACAGATTTTAACTTAAAATCACCAGCTGCATTCGCGCCAGCCTTCATGGTAGATCGATCTTTAACGGATTTAAATCCTAGAAAGGTTTTCTCTTTACTCGCGATAAACGTTATTTTAGGCAACCTCTTCCGGAATAGGCCAGTCACATCCACGTCGAATATGGTTTGGCTGGTATAGCCACCTTCATCTATCATACCCTCGAATTTTTCTGGACAGAGAGACGCAACCTCTTTATCAGCGTTTGCCGCCTCTCCACTTTCTGCGATGCTATGCCAATTACGACTTTTAAATCGGTTGAAGCAATCGATACCAGCTTTACACATTTTATCTTTGGCTGTATCCCCAGCTTCTTCTTTTAATCTTGCAAAAATCAGCGTAGCTTGAAAGCAACATACCGTTACTGATCAACAGGACAATTTTTCACTCTTATTTGATTTCTAAACCATAATTGTAACGTTGTTTCCATTTCGCTACAAGCAAGCTTATTCATACGTCCAGAAAACCATATAAATGTTTACAATGCGACTCTTGTTTCAACGTGAATATTTAAATTGATATTTATAAGCTTAGTCATACTGGTAAAAAACCTTCCCAATGTTTATAATGCGATTCTTGTTTCAACGTGAAAGACAATTTAAATAGATATAAGCTTATTCATAATGGTGAAAAACCATACAAATGTTTAGAATGCGATTTTAGTTTTAGACACAAAGATCGTTCATTTAAAGATTCCGTTTAATCAAACTTCTTTGTAACCCTTTTTCAATATGGGTTAACGACAATAACCAAGCCAATTCACAAATTTTTACTTTTGCATCGAAGTATTTGATAATGTTAAGTTTACAATCCCATGATAATATTTTTCTTTTCTTGTTTGATGTAGTGCTTTTTCTTTTGGATGACATAGTAGAGTCTATGCTGGTTCTATGGATATAACGAACACAATATAATTTGTACCCATGTGTCTATTTCGCGCGAAACATGTACGCTCATATCGTAAGCGGAAGACATTGTATGGATGGAGTGGAGAATCGAGTATTGCTCATATTTCTATATATCAAATGAAGTCGCTAACTGCACCTGTCTGTTTGAACGGGTTCTTCTAAACTGCGCAATGGATTTTGATATGGTTTTCACTATAATTTAGACAATTTCTTCCGGAACGTTTATATGTGTAATACATGCATCTATATTTATAGAAAGTAGAGAAAAGTTGACATACATATCAAGTCTACATATTTCCGTGCTCTTGCGTTCTTAACGCTGGCTAAACCTTTATACACAAGACAACGCTCGCCTGCACGCACAAGTGCATCTTGTCTCTGTGGTCCACAGTAGCAATGATCGATTTGTAGCGATGACACGTATGTTGGCAGCTCTCCACTAAATGCATTGCTTACTTGCTTCTTAGCGCGATATTATGTGTTATTACATGCATATGTTAATTATGGGGATCAGGCAGGGGAAAAAAAACTTCGTGATGTTAAAAAAAAATAACTATTGTAGTTATAGATAATAATAATGTTTAATGCAATTTTCAAAGAGTGAGTTAAAGCATCCACTGGCCGCGCCTGAGGCGCAACAACTCAGTAGTCATCCCCTGATCGCGCCGGAGCCCGGAAAACGCGGTACGCATCCACTGGCCGCGCCAGAGGCGCGAATAACACCGTAGGCATCCCCTGACCTGGCCGTGCTGAAGGCGCGGATAGCTGTCAAGGTCAAATCGACAAAAATGGATCGGATGGTATATGTGTCTAAATCGCTCGGACGCTTATGACCCCTTATTAGTACAGTGTAACCATGCGAAGCCGGGGCGGGTCGCTTTATTATAAAACGGAGATTTACTTTTTCTAATTTCGTTTTCTACTGAATAAAAGAACATAATAAAAGGATATAAAAATATCAATCTGAATGTGCACTTTAGAGTATTACTTTAAATTGAATTATACAACAGTAGAGTCCAGTCGATCTAGTTAGAAATATATTTGAAATGAAGAAATTGGCATGCTCTGATGTTGTGGTGTTGTCAAGTTCTATTTTAGTTCATTATTTTGTTTGTTATATTTGTGTTGGTGGTGTAGTTGTTAATTGGTTTGTTTGTTTATATGTAAGATTGTAAATAGGTTTAGTAAGTTGTTGAAGTCTTAATGCCTAAATTTTTATAATGGACATTGTTTCTTCTATTGTTTGGCAGATTCTTGTTCGGTAAATACTTTGCGAAATTGGAATAATATCTGTTTCGTCTGCTGAAAGCGAATTGATGTTTTCTGTTCGCTGAATGTTAATGCGCTGCCATTTACAGACAAACCGGATTCTTAAAGGAGTTTCGAATAGCTTATTTGAACAATTTTAGTTATCTTAATACGTAATTGATGAACGGTCATAGAAAGGTTTGTTGTCGAATGGGACACCAGGGAATGGTGTGTCCTCTGCCAAACTTGCATTCTCCGGACACGTGTTATTAGATTTAGTAACAACCATTTAATTATTTTTGGCAAAATTTTGGTATCCTTTATCATTTTCAAAATTATTATTTTGAAAGTTATGTATATATGCCATCTTGATTATATGTAAACTATGCATTTGCAAGATAATGTCTTTTAACTTAATTAATTTCTTTTATGATTATTTGTACAACTTAAAAGATTTATAACTTAATTTATGAGATCATTTCAATTAATATACAGTTACAAGATAAGTAGATATACTTATTATGACCATCACCGATAAGGAAACAAAATAATCAAGATTAATATGTCATATTTCAAAATTAGAAAATAACGAATAATCGAAGTGTAGCTTCTTAATCAGAATGTCAACATCTAAATGAAACAAATCACTTTGCCTCGATATCTTAAATACCGATGCCCTTTAAGTTCAAAGCAATTTATTTCAACAGGAAAATTAATTTATGTAGATATATACATAGTGAACAGATAGATATACATTTTTAAATTTCATATTGTCGCGTTCCAATTTATATAGGTATCGACTAGGGAATTTGTTACTTAAATTGCAAGAGGTATTAAATATCCGATTTTAGAAATAGACCTAAATCCTTTTTAGAAAATGAATATCAAGAAATGTAAAGTAATACTGGGTAAATTTTAGGTCCTTATCTGGTCAATAATATATTCAAAGCTTACTATTGGTGACGATGGAAATGAATCATTCGTGCATTAGCATCTTTAGACCAGTTTTTTGTGTTGGTACAGCTAAAATATTTTTCAGCGAGGACATACGTGTAATGTCACAGATCTGAACAATAAACAAACGAGTACAAAAAAGTGCGAAATATCTTTCAATTGGGAATTTCCCATTTTACCGTTGCCCTAATCCTATATTAAACAATGATATCTTAATCAGTTAGGACATATTGCAACGAAGTAAAAGACACTGATCATCAAGTAGAAGGCTGAATAACGAAGTCAAAGTCGGCCTTTGCCATCTAGCTTCACAGTAGAAATGGTCCAGCAGGAATGTATCACGAATAGGATAGGCAACCATGGAGACGAGCAGTCAAATGACTCCTGCCTGATACTTATTATCCTCATTGAGGTATATAAGGACGACAAACGAGTCATTCCTAATAAGTTAATAATATTGCGTTAGATCAGTAAGTTTCGTTAAATTAAGAATTTTAGGAATGTGATATAAGCGTGAAACTCAGTCATCTAAATTTGCTCGAAAGGTTCAGAAGGGTTGAAAGGACTATTAAGGCACATAATTATTTGTCCTTCTTTCAGAGAATTGCGCGCAATACTAACTAACTTTTAAACCAGGATCGAGGTCATGCTTTTTGATTACTATACCGCTTTTATTATTCTGATTCTTTGTAACATAAAAGAAATACTCTACATGAGTCCTCAGGTTGGGTTAGAAAATCGCTGTTCTTAATTATTATAAATAAGATACTCAAATTCTTATATGATATACACATAATGACAATAACCAGGTTAAATAATTTGATTTATTGTTCTAAAATATATATAACTTCATATATATGCTTCTGTTCGCGATTTTAATTTACTGACAATGTCTAGCTTCTAGCTTATTTTAAGTTTGTGACGTCGAAAATGGATTTTGGTGCGCAGGATTTATTCGATGTCGCAATAGTGGAATATGCGTCGATGATGAGCTACACTTGCATCTGGAGTTCTGTTTCTGCCATCCTCGTTGGCTCCGTGCGTTAGGCGGTTGACCTGTCTCTTTCGCCTTAAGGAAGTAGTTGTCAAGGAGGGGTTTGTAAATATCAATTTGAGTGTTTGAAATAAGAAATGAGTGGCAAGAGAACGAAAAAAAATAATGAAGTAGTATATGTAAATATACTTGACTTGATGATTGTAGAATTTTGATGGCGCTTACTTAGACGCCCATCAGATTCAAGACTGCGGATTAACCCACTCGGCAAAAAGAAGTTGGTTACTTAATGGAGAATTATTGCCGATCAAGTCGTGCGAGATTCTTACTCGTAAATGATCAGAACAAGACCCAAAATGTGTCTAAGGAACGCTAGATTTTATGCGGAATTTTATACCAGAATGTAAAATGTCTTCCTGATCCGTTGAGATTTCTACTGATCAAAGTTGCATTGGATTGTAGAATTTTTGCTGTTGACTGTAGTTGAATTTAATTTAATTTTAAATACAATAAAATAAGGGATTTGTTGATGGCGCTTAATTAGACGCCCATCGGATTCAAGAGTGCGACTTCACTCACTCTGCAAGTAAAAGTTGGTCACTTAATGGAGAATTATTGCCGATCAAATCGTGCGAGATCCTCACTCGTAAATGATGACACAGAACAAGACCCAAAATGCGTGTGAGGAACGCTAGATTGATTGAGGGGCTCCTTTTATGTGGAATTTGGTGATGGAATAGAAAATTTCTTCCTGATGCATTGAGATTTCTTATGATCAAAGTCGCATTACTTTTGTGACGGCTATCTAAGAAAACGTGAGTGGTGTTAGCTTGAAATGGTAGTTGGCTGTAGCTTTCCGTGACCACAATTTTAGGTAGCATTGCATTGAAACGCCTTTTGCTAAAATTGTGAAACTAATATCCAAACAGATCCGTTGAAAGCACAAAAGAGTGAAAAGCTTAGTGACTTTATGAAAAATATGGTGGGTGGAAATAAACGTTTAAAAAGTTTCCGGTCAGATATAATAATAATAAATTGCTTTCGTAAAAGAATATTCAGTCGATGTAAATACACACATCCATGTATGTATGACAAAGCATGCCGACAGGCTGTCGGTGTCGCCTATATCTAGCTGTGAAACATCTTATGTGGCGGTGCGCTTTATGCATCTGAGCGCGCGAATGTCAGAACAATTGACTGTGCTTTTCTAAATGCGGCATTTATTGGATGTACTAAGCGTCCGTGTCGGCGGCTTATTGAGCATTTCGCGCCATTTATTTCTAAATCGAATTAAAGTTTCATTTCCTAATTTAGATTTATATTATCAATTTAATTAATCATTATTAAATTGATTGCTAGATTTGTTAAATTATATTTCAAGAATTGAGTAGTCAATTTATATTATAGTAGGATTTACTTGTAGTATGTAATCCAGTACCACTCTCAAATAACTTCCAGCTTGAAATCTGTATCCTTTGTAGGTCTGAAATGCCATTTGATCTATAAATGTTGTTTGTAATCTCTTGAATAGCATCCTATTCATTAGTTGGACCAATATGTTTCTAATAGAAATTGGTCTATATGACTGTGACTCCACAGTATCTGTTCTCCACTTTGGAATAAATGCATGGACAATTTCTAGTGTAATCAGAAGATAGTTTTCTCTAGACCTCCATTACAGATTGGTAGTTTATATTGGATGATGGTTCACAATATGTCATTTCTTAAACTTCCTTGCTGCTTGTTTCAATTCGATTATTTCGAACTCCAGTGTTGCATGTATCTCGACAGCTCTTTCATTTGGTTTAACGGATTCCGTGTTGCGAACAGATTTTTCAGAACTCGTTTCGTACTCTATTTCCGTGTTCCTTATTTTTTTTTCATCACGATTTTGTGTGGTCTATGACAGGACACTTTATGAATTGTAATTGTTTCTCAATAGCAGTCTTATATTAATAGCATGCTTCTATTAATAGATCAACGACAAAAGAAAATAAAAGATAAGTATTTTTATAACTTTGCGCATTGTACGCTCTGTATAAACGCTGTAATAAGCCCGTATCGTTATAGGAATTAATCATGACATTTAAGGCTAAAAAGGGTCAAAACGGCATTCATAGAAGGCTAAGTAGTGACAAAAGAAAATTTTGAGTGATCGTCAAATTAACGTTCTAAAATATTTTATCAAGTTAAAGAGATATAATAATTAGATCTAATCATTGTTCGGATGGGTTGTGAGTCAGATAAAAGAAAAAGAAAAACATATTTGTATTAAAATGAATATGTTAAACTAAAATTAGTTATTTCCAAAACGTTAAAAAATATTCGCGGCGTATAAATGTAGATTTACTATAAAAGTAAAAAAAAAAAAATTCTGTGAACCTAAATATAACTGAGCTACGTTACTGTAGCATTATAAACTTTATTGCTAGCTCTAGCATAAAAGGGCTTTTATTTTCTTATGAATAATGTGGAGAGGAAAAAGATAGCGAACAGAAAAACAAGAAAACAAACTGATTGCCAAAGAGATAGGTCTATTATAAAAGATGTTACGATTAGTCCAATGTAGGATTCATCATTGTCTAATTAGTTTAAAATATAAAAAACTTCTGATAAATTTCTTCAATGCTTAAAGCAACTCTGTTCACAGATGAAAAGAATTTGTATTATTCAGACAATTTCATTGTAAATTAAACGTCCACTACCACCAGACTAAAGGGGCATATAAAATATTTAAATACTTTAGGTGTGTACAGGTTGTATAAAGATATGTATGCATTTGCACATAAAATATGGCTCCAATATCAATACAAAGATTACATGCATACGCACGACAAAGAAGTGCTTAATGCAATTTACTTGTTGATGCATTTTAGGGCTTCTATCACACGAGCGTGTATTGATTCCAGTAAAACAATCTTTAATTTATTTCCGAAGGAATGAATATTGTTCCAATAAGTCATCTGGTTTAGTCAAGTGGGGAGTTAATTACCATACTATTGTTGGTTTTATTTCGTCATCATCATAAAGGAGCGGAAATGGAGATGGAGCGGCCACACCTCGAGAAGAGGTCAACAACATATTTCAAAGCAGGCCCTGGACTGGAACCTCAAGGAGACAGGCGAAGAGGAAGACCGATAACGACGTAGCGCCGGACTATCGACTCCGTGGTGACAGACATTGGAAGGTTCTGGACAAACAACAAGGGAACGGCAGTGAACGCAAATAATTCAGTTCAATAAAATAAATAAAGCAGCAAAACACTGTATGTGGGTGTTCATTACAAATATTAATCCTTTAATTTCATGCCACTACAAGTTCAACCGTAGTTATGCGATTGTCACTACTGAGCTCTCTGGCTATCTACGATAACACGTAACTAATGCACTGCAAAGACTTTCTTCTTGCCCGTTACTACGTAACCTTATTTCGATAATGTTAACATCAATAATTATGATACTTGTACTTTAACTCTATATTTTACTGATCACTCCGAACTAACTTAATAAACTAATTTGATTCTGATAAACTATTTCCTACTAAGGTACCACGACGAGCATAGATATTCCCAAGGAATTAGAATTATAATTTTAGCTTTCAATTGAAGTATTTGTACGCTTCGTATAAGGTTTAATAGTTTATTACTACCAATATCATTCATTCCTCTTCAAGTTCTACATCTAAGCTACTTGTTCCCCTCTTCTAATAAACTGCTAATAACTAATGTATTCTTACTTCATTACTTATTAGCGCTAGTCTAAATAATTCCGGACGCCTTAATTGATATTTGTCTAATCACTTTTACTTTCATTACTAACAAACATACACTGCTACGCGGATATGCTTTCTTCGCGTATAATCTAATCACCAATCAAATCTACATCTACTGATAACACGATACTGCGTATGCTCTGATATCTATCGAATCTCTACCCAATCAGCGTCGACGCCATGATACCTTAATTAGCGTTATTGATGTGTTTTTTGCCGTCGGCGGAAAATATATGTTTCTTTCGATTCGCATAGAAATTCTACATTTTACTGACATATACGTGTCATGATCTGTAAAGTTTTAAAGCATGTTTTCTTCTATGAATTGAAGTTTAATTTTTAGTTTGCATAACAATCAAAATGCTTAAATCACCAAACATTTCAAATAATCTTCTGGATTATTCTTGAATAAATTAGATTACTCTTGAATATTAATTTTATAGAAAATATATACAGTAGAACTTAATTTAAACGATGACAAATCTCAGCGTTACAATATCCGTATCAGCAGCTTGTACAAATGGGAATGCAGATTCCTAGGATGTAGTTCTCCAGATTTCGGTTACCTCCTTTTTTGAAAAGTAGTACACTTTTGTTTTTGGCTTAAGGTAATGTCAGAGGACCCGAAAAAATAATATGCCTGCTTCGATTTTAATCCGAATATAAGGGTCTAACAAGCGTTCAACGTTGATTTTCTAATTTTCTGTCGACATAAATATAGTAGACCAACGAAATAATCTTTTTCTAAG
>WYDF02055827.1:0-11935 GCA_009867245.2 Adranes taylori
ATATTTGTTCAGTGTATTATTTTAAGAACATTATTATTATCTATTCAATATTTTAATCATCGCTAGTCTCGATATCTAAGAGCTAGATTATCAAAAGTAACAGATAAAATTTCTGTTAAGATATATTTAAGTGTTATTTATTTTATAAGAGAAAATGCTCGTTTAGTTAAAAATTTCTAAATCTTACTTTTTAAGTTCATATATTCTCCTAAAGCGAGAATACCACAACATCGATAAGAAGTTAGCTGGAGCCATATGTCCGAATGACTTGCACAAAACAAGTTCTGGGATTTTTAGACGGAATAATGTGCAAAGTACAGCGGCGCGATGACTTAAATGTTAAGAGTTTTAATTTTGGTGCAAGAAAGTCTAAATTTCCGAATATTTTGATTTTGTCATATTCTTCTTAGAAATCAAGTTAAAATGCAATTCTTCTTACATTATCATTTATAAAAAACTTGAATATTAATAATTTGAAAACCATTGGTAATATAGAGTTTTAAAAATTATGTGAGATTCCTATTAGTGTAGCATTGCGAAATAAACACGCTACCTTTTCAGTATATCAACTCACAAAGTATCATTCGAAATTAATTTCCTTACGAAGTTTCAACATGAAATCTACATTACCGTGTGCAAATAGCTTTGACTCACAGTTCGAGCATCATGGAAGTTTTCTTGTCCTCTCTCCTAGTATCTCGTTTATCATATCATTACTTTTAATTTACCATGGCGCACGTATGCAAATTTTTATGATTGCATTACATCCGCCTGGCTAACTCGATTTTCGTCCGCTTTTAAGATAGCATCTTTGGACACTATATCGAAATGCTTTAGCACCATTAGGGTTAGCATATATACTATAAATTGAGTATCCGCGAATAAATATATTTAGATCCTGATAGAATGATATTGAATACCTTTACTCAAGTATTAATTAATTGGTGATCAAACATGTTCTAAATGTCTAGATTTAAAAGGATAGTCTTAAATTTTATATATTAATAATAGTAGACCTAAAGTGGTATACTAACTGAAACTATGACATTTCATTTTTATGTTAAATAGTTTAAAGTACAGCACTTTCGCTTGTACTAAGTACAACTGCAACTTTTGAAGCCCATTATAAAGGGTTTGCCTGTCCTCTGAATAAATCTACCTGCACCTTTAGAAATCTATGTACACTATATCTACTTGATCCTATGTACACTATATCACTATATCCCGTAGCATTACAAATGTATTCAGACAAACAAGCTATATTGATTATTGTGGATGTATTTCTCATAAATCCATAGTGACGTTCAAAGAGAATTAGACTAACTCTCGAATGCACTGGTCATATTCTCATGTTTAAATTGTGACAAGGGGTTGTATAAACTCTAACTGATTAAGCATTTCTGGTTCTAGGTCCAGCTAACGTCCATCTAACTAAACCGTTATCAAAGCAATAAAATTTAGGTTAGGACGTAGCAAAACTTTGTAAGGGGTAGAGAAATATCATGATATCGCTATTTACTTATTTAGGCTAGATTTATGGGAGCTTATAAAGAGTAGAACCAAAGAAACAGCTTTAGGAAAATAAGTACGGCTCTTAAGTTAATGAATTAAATTAAATATAATAGAAGACTACACTAATTTAAAGCGATCAATTTTTATTAATTAAGTTATTCTTGCAGACAATTACAATTATAACGGATTGACGTATTTTGTTGAGTAATAAAACAATAACTTAGTTCGATTTATTTGAAATACTAATATAGAGACTTTTATGCAACATAATTTCCCTTCTAGGCGAAAATAAATAAAATAACTTCCTAGCAGCATTTAATTACAAAATAATTTACATGGATTCACAATACAGATGAGTTAGTGGATAATATAATAAATTACAGTATCGTTCTGGTTAGTTAAATATTCTTTAAGATCAATACGCCACCTAAAAGCTTTATTATTAATATAGAAAATTTCAGTCCACATTAATGCATTAGTTCATCAATTATTAATAATTTGAAAGTGAAAATTAGTAACATTGGAAATTAAACTAATTACTGGATTCAGGTATTCCCAATTTAAGCGATAATTACTGAAGCTTTTAATGCCGTTAAAATAAATAGGTAAATTAATATGTAGTCATACTTGGAATACCTGACACAATTCACAAACAATAATCGCTTAGTTAAATCGTTGCGTATTGAAACTAAGCAAAAACACGGAGACAAAGATCTAAACTTAACGAGGGAAAAAACTAAAAGCAATTGAGCTTGTTTTGGGAAAATTTCCGATTATATAAAGAAATCGGTTGTGCTGCCCTCAATGGTGTGACTGGTGCACTAAAGTCGCCCCATTCTACTTTTACTAATTGAAACCACTTTCTAATGTGCTCCCTTTAATCACAGGACGTACCCTAACTATTTTCTTCTATAATTCTGTTTATATCTTCAGCCTGCAGCGATCTAGGATACTAGCCAAGGGCAATTCACGTATGCCCCTGAGAATATACATTACAAGATTTGAAGAAAATGATTAGAACTATTATTTTTCTTTTGGCAAGAGCATGTATTGAAAAGTTTCAAAAAAGTGAACTTATTTAAGAAGTTCTTTTTAATCTGACAAGATAAAGCATCTTGAAATATTAGATAATTACTGAAGACAGATTCAGATAAAAGATTTACAGCGATGTTTGAGAATGAAGAAAGAAACCCCATCAATTCTTTATAATCATTGTGGTTTTAATTTTCTAGATGGATCCAAAACGAAACTTTTGTGTCATGTTGTTTTCTTTTTAACGTGCATATACATTGAACACAAACTCTTACTTAATTATGGACGGGCATAATAAATAAAAGAAACAGAAAATTTAATTTAATTTAATCTATATATTCGTAAATATTCAGCATGCATTATAACCCAACACAAAATTACTAGAATCTTAATTAAGAATTCAACAGTGTTAAATTCATCAAACATGAGCTATCCGAGCTGTTTCAAGCCTCTCACTATTTACATCGCCCCGTTAGAACTGTCTTGTTGTTGTGACGTGGCAAATTCCCGCTCGCGATGGGGAGCTTTCGCTAATGGGGAGCCTGAGCGACTTGTCACAGATGGCGAAAACAAATATCTAAACGAAACAGAATTACAGAATAAAAACGGCCTTCGGAAATATTTCCTCGGGAGCTAGGCCAGTTTAACGTGAGACCGCATATTCGAATTGGTGTTGTTGTCCCTCCAGTTATCAGTCGCCTACTGGGGGCACAGGTAGCTGCGAGTCTTGTGAATTGCCCAGATGTTCAAGATCTTGCGTGCAGCTGAAATTAAGTTATTTACTAGTAAGTGAAATAGCACTGATGTTTTAACAAAACTGTCTACTGTTCTTTATAGACAATACAAACAAAGAAAGAAAATGTTAATGCACAATAAAATATCAATGATAAACAAATACATAAAAATCAAGTAACTTTAAGTGCATAATATGAATAACAGGAAAAATAGGGAGCCTACGAAGTAACTAGGACGCGTATAAGTGTAAGTGTACATTGACGCCACGTTGTCATATTTTGAGCATAATTAAAACAATAACAAATCTTTCCCTTCCTTTCATCTCCTTGATGCCAGATGGCAGTTTCAGAGCAATCTTGGTTTTAAAAGCTGAATTATTTTAAATTATTTGGTTTGAGGGAAGGTCGACCAAACAACACCTTGTGTAATTGTAAGTTGACCATCAAAACAAGTACTTAGTACAAATTTCTAAAATAAACAACAGCCAAGAAATTATTAACTACTTAAAATGAATATAGCGCTCAAAAATAAAATTCACAAAACCTTTAGTATATATTTAGTACTTTAGTATAAACATTAGTATGATTCACAAAAACTTTAGTATATATATAGAAGTTTGCAACAACAACGCCCTAGTCATTATTACCAATCCGAAAGGACACATATTTATTGCTGGCAAAGAAGAAATAAACGATATAATTAGAAATTATCAAGAAGGTAAAACTAACCACCGTTGTGGAATTATTGAGATAATTAAAAACAATTCAAATAAATACTATTTCATTTATATAAGAGAACAAATTACAAATTTTATACATTCATGTGATATATGTAAACGAAATATGATTCTAACCCTCCCCATATTCCGCTGCTGTTGACACAAACATCAACCAAACCTTTCAAATTTTACATGCCGTTACGTTTATTATAGATTCGCAACATTTTTTATCCATAATTGATAAATTTTCGAAATTATCTAATTATCTGATGAGATAACACGCGGAATTTTTAAATTTGGCGGGTTGTACAAGTCCCACTGTTACATTTTTATTGTTGCTTTATTGATAGGTATTTTCCAAAACATATTTTAACAATTGCAGCCATATCAGTAAATTAGTGTATTACAAGCTATCAATAAGGTTACTTGCGTTTTGGTGTAACGGCGATTTTTCACCTGCGAGAAAAATGGAACAAAGAATTTGCATTAAGCTTTGTGTTAAAAATAAAGTACAGTACAGAGCTGGGCATGTTATATGTTGCTTTTGGTAACTCTTCTATGAACAAAACAAACATTTATAAATAGTACAAGCATTCCAAGCAGGACCGCGAAGATGTTAAGAGTAACAAGAGTCCTAGACGTCCTAACACATCAATAACTGCTAATAGCATGGAAAAGTTGAAGAAAATAGTAATCGAAAACTGCCCAATCACTATCAAGGAAGTTACTGCAGATGCTGGAATTTCATTCGGCTGATATCAAGCTATTATTTCAGATGTTTTGGATATGAGACAGGTAGAAGCAAAATTTGTTCCTATATTGTTGAATTTTGACTACAATCATTGTTAAATTGAAGCTGCCGAGGAGTGGCTTAATGATAATCCAGAATTGAATCAACGACAATCCAGAATTGCTCAACAAATTAAAACTGGTGACGAACCATGGGTGTATAAATATGCTGTCGAAACTAAGGTCCAAACCTCTCAATGAAAGCTTTTTAAAAAGTGAAGAGCGAGAAAAGCGCTTAATTGTGAAGGTTCTACTCGGTTTTTGCGGCTTTAATATAATAGTGTACTATGAGATCCTACCACTAAATCGCAAAGTCAACAAAGAGTACTTACTACCTATGTAGTAGTTTTACACCATTCACATATATCAATCGGAAGAGATGCAGTCCGAATTTGTGACGAGATAATTACTAGCGATTGCACTACAAGAAATCACCTACACACTTCGTTAGTTGTCCGTGAATTAAAAAAAAACAGCTATGATTCCGCATCCACCAATTTCAACCGGTATGGCATTCTGCAGCTTTTCCAAAGATCAAAAAGTCCATCGAAGGACGATGGATTGCCGCTATTCACGAGATCAGGATTGAATCGATGCACTTCAATCAATCAATATATGGTATACAAAATCGCTCACCAGATGTATTATTATCCCGGCGACTGTTGCTCTGACCGCTGTATCGGCTGGCTTGGTTCGGTTTGGTTGGTTTGGCTGGTCGCTCTGCTGCTGCGGCAGAGAGACAAGCCAAGACTGCTGCTGCTGTCTGGCTGTCTTCGAGTTCGCAAAGGAACTAAATAATTCTATACATATTATCGTTATTTACAGACAAGGGCCTTCAGTTTAATTTTACTCCGCACCACGAGTCTTGTGAAGTCATCCATACGACATTCTATTCCGCACTTCTCAGACAATCCTCTCACACAATTCCATACAAATCTCGGTACTATACCTACCATCTGTGTCGGCATAATACACAACTCCACTCTAGAGGCTTTCACACGCTTACATTAGGAAACAACGGTCCAGCAGCAGTGGTAGCGAGCCAGATATAGGTAACATCAGCCAACATATCTTATACGACAAACGCATAACTTGTGTACTATCATACCATATAAAGACCACACAACAATATCAAGATTTGGCAAGCGAGCGGCCAAATCAGTACTTCCATACAAATGTATATAGAATGCATAATATTTCGTCATACACATGATAAATATAGCGACGGTACAATAAGCGATAGCTATCTCTTTTACTGGCAAATCATGAAAGATAGGACATATTCGAGGGTTTATCATAATTCTATTTGGAATTCTAATGCTGTAAAAAATTGTCGTAATATAAGTCTTGTACAATGCAAAGTGGTGAATATAAAAAAGCTTTTTCACATTCGATAGTTTAACATGGTAACGATATGGTGAGCAGCTAACGCGGCACCTACGTGAATTTTATTATTGTTTACAAATAATACATGTATTCAATTTATTATTAATATAGGTGACACCGATATTAATTTAATTAATTTTATATTAATTGAAGGAAATCATTTAATTAATTTTATATAATTTAATTCTGATGAAGAATGTAACGTGCTTCGTTAAAATGCCTATTAATTTTTTACCTAAAATTTTACCTCATGTGTCTGCATGTTGATTTAAAAATTCTTTAAAAATTTTTAAAATGTCAGATTTGTAACAGTTTTGAAGTGCTTTGATTAAAGCGCTTCAAATTTCTAATAAGTTCCATATAGCTAAACATTTAGAACAGGTTTATATTTTCGTCAATGAATGGAAGTATAATGAAGACTTAATCAATAGACATATCGGTTATGAATTAACAAATTGCTTAAAAATGATAGACATACACTTATTATAATTATTAATAGATTTCATTACAAATTAAAAAAGATAAAATATATTCATTCTGATGGCATTTGTTTGATGGTCTCTGGATTCATTTTTCTTCGGATTGAATCATGGTTATGGAAATTAGATTGTCATGTTGGTCCCGAAAATAGGTTGCAAATTGTCTGTAATCAAATAATTCTTGTAGAACTAGTAGATATAACATTAATAGCTTCTTTAAAAATAAAAAATAAATTTCATTACAAATCTGACAAAATTTGAGTAAAATTATGTTACTCAAATGGATATATTTTGTTGATTGGAGCAAGATAATAATTTCACTCTTCTAGTTATTAAAGTTTCAAAATTTGAATTATTAAGATACATAGTTAGTCAAATAATTTACCTAAAAGTCAAATAGCTATAGTAATTTCCGTCCGCTACGGTTTAGCTCTTATAAATCAGTATTAATCGCCAGAAATGGCGTTGCATGCTGTAAAATTAAAAACAATTAACTATTAGAATTTCATCACAATTTATATATAAATTTTGTTAACAAGATGTTATTTAAAGTTAACAAAACATATCAATTGTTATTGTCCAAATATTCACATAAATTTTTTAAAATTTTAAAGAATTTTTAAATCAACATGCAGACACATGAGGTAAATTTTTCTGTTGCTCTCGTTAAATTATATATTAGCCATTTATAGTACTGATGATGCGGTAATTGTTTCCACGACATGTCAACTAATTCAATTTGCGAGGCTTGGAAGCTCACCTAAAATTGCAAATTTGTTATTAAATGGATGTTTTGGAATATTAGTCTTTCATTACATTAAAAATGACAACTGAGTATTTATTGTAGAATTTACTTAAACAGATTATATATTTTTTCCGCGTTACAGTGACATTGACAGGAAAACATTTCTACAAACTCATTGACTCTTGGTGTGTATTCTGATCATTCGATATGTACACACCATACGGCTATTTAAATTTATTTAATTTATGTGGAATTTAGTTAGTTTTATTGATTGTCCGTATAGAAAAGAAGGATGGCGTATCTATCCATAAATTTTTAATGTTTATTATTTTATAAATAGATAGAACGTGTTTTTATTTCGTACAGTAATAAATTATGTAATATTAATAACCTGTCACAAACGGATAAATTACAGAATATAACCACTATTATCAATGTATCTTGTTACACTCCGCTCCTTTTTTTAATAATATTCAATCAAAAAAGTTGGCAACTTTTATTATCTAGAACCATACTTTATATGCCATCTTACTTTGTCGTTCTCATTTACGACCTCGGTTAGCTCTATCTGTTTGTGCTTCTCAAATACTGACTGGCAGTGCGGACATGCAGTTTCTAATCTTTCATCATCGTTCCGGATTTAATTACCAGTGCAAATGGATTATAATTTGAAATTCTCTAAAAGAGGGTTCAAATATTAATGTCGACTCAGTTAATGACAGCAGTTTGAATAAATTTAATTTTTAAGTACGGTGCAAATTCAGTTTATAGATTTATAAACAGTATTTTATTAAATCTAAATCCTTTTAATAATACTTTATAAATATACGTTTTGAACGGCATAATGAAATAAAGTTGGTCATCAATAGAGTATATCTTTATACTATTCTAAACATTTTCCGACTGGTATTTTTTTATATTCTTCGGAATATGCTATATTATGTAAATAATAATCGGACAAAAATGAATGGCTTATATGGGCAAAATTGATTTGTTTGCATAATAATGACTAATTTAAGAATCGACATCAAGATAGTTCTATTATTCCTATACCGAAACGTTAATACAAAATTACATTGAAAACTTAGTTGTCATATATCGAAACGTTGGTGGTTTTTAAATATATCTGCATGTGTGAAATAAATATTATTTTACAAAACCAAAATGGGGGCTATTATTTGTATTATCCTATACCTTAATCAATTTTCGATTCATGTATGTACGCATCACTGTTGTGTCAATATACGAATATGGTTGACAAAATACGAGTATGGTTGACGAAATACGAACACACAAAATCGGTGTTTACCAATTTATTAAATATACATAATAATATTACCTAAAAAACAGGCGGCATCTTACGGAGAATGAACAGCACTATAGGCAAGCAACGACGCAAATCTCTGCATTATCGCCATGCATGGCACATTACGCACTACTATTAATAAACGTAATCTCAAAACGCGGGCATCAAATGTACGTTTACATTCACGGCGATGATATACTGAGATCTATAAAGATATGCGAACGATGAGCAAAATGTGTCCGAGGATCAACTTGTAAGCATTCGCCAGTATTTTATTACATTCTACCTGTTTAACTACTTAAACAGGGCAATATTTTGAGGATTTATAATGAACATCAACTTTTTTTCAGCAGTTTTAAGGAATATTGATTTATTGGTAAATCAGTACTTGTTTAAATTGATAAAAAGAAAAAAACTAGATATTCCTAGGTCATCACATAGTTTGTTGATTTATTTATACTAAGAGGGGATATCTCGAGGATGAGAACTACCGGTTTCTATTGTCCAATATAACATTAAAAAATGTTCAATGTAACCATTTTATTGAATTCAGATCGGTGGGGTTATCTGGAGGATGAGAACCACGGTGCATATACTCAGAGATATCTCCAAAAAAGCATCTGACTTTATTTATTGTAGGGAGGAGAAGTTCCTATATGGAAATTTTAGATTACAATATTTGATATCGCAACTACATATGTGAAATACTCATGATTCTCATAGATTATAAAGTTCTTTATAGTGCATTAATTTATTCTTGCGGCGTCAATAAGAATAAGAAGATAGGTAACAAAATAGCGTAATACTAGCTCGCATTTCATGCGTATAAAAGTTCATATAGAGCTGTAGAATCGGAGCCGGAGTCGAGAGTCGTGGAGTCGATAAATATATGAGGAGTCGGAGTCGAACTTCGAGTCATTTGTAAGTTAATCGACTCCGACTCCTTAAAAAGCATAAAGTAGATATAGAAATAGAAATAGTATTTTTTGTCAATAAAATATACTTAAAAAAATATTATACATAGTAATACATTTTCTAAAATGAAATATTTTAACAATTGTTTAAAGAGAATGAAACATTTAATGTCTATTCGTAAGTACACGTATGTAAGAATTTCCTCCAAATTATCATCGTTCAGCGTTGCTCCCAAATCAGTTTTTATGGAAAGATTAGCTGAAACTAATCTTTTCACATTTACTTGAGTTGGTGGTAATGCAGCAACAGCCACCCTAGCACCTAATAATAATAGTACCTTTATTAGCATAATACATTGACATTTCACAATGCATATACAAAATAAACTAGCAAAAACTAATTTCAATTCTTTTCCTTTCTTTTCTCTTTCTATCATTTCTATTTTTCCCTTTGATTCTCTTTTCTTTTCTCCTCTGTTGAGTGTAAGAGAGGATGAGGAAGTCAACCCGTACTTAATTTCCACTCTCCTTCAACATCCCTCAAAAATAAAAATTGATCTAAATTAAACAAAAAACCAGATTCTTGATGTCTTCAAAAAAATAACCACTAATAATTTTCCATATCCTCACCCCCACTTCCTTATTATCCCTTTTTTATTTTCCTTCTTTTTATTTCCGCAAGTTATGTTATTCCTAATTTTTTAACCCTTTTGCCCCGTCCAATCCGCACCAGCACCCTCTTCCTAAAATATATTTCCTCTTTTTAACCCTGCATGAATGAAGAGAAAGGAGAAATTACTTATAAAATATTTTTCTCTATTTTTCTTCTTTTATTTTTTTGTCCCATTTTCTCTCCTTTCCATTCATTATTTCTCCTTTTCTACTTTCCTTCTACATATGTCCTCCGTTATTTTACTCATTATCCTTGTTTTCTTCGCTTTCCGTCTCAGATATATCCTCCAATTTTATGCCTCTTTTCTTTCATTCAAATTCCACCTCATCCCCTCTCATGCGTTTATCCAATGCTCTCGTACTTCTTTTTCCTTATCACGTATTCTATATTTCCTATCATTGTCCCTCGTCAAACACATATTTCCCCTTTCCATACTTCCGCATCTGAACCTCGCAATTTTTTTGCTTTCATATTTTTATTTAATTCTAAATATCCTGGCAAACCCAACTCCTTTTTAACCATTGATACTTTCTGTTATACTTACTCAACATAAACCTTCTATTTCTTTCTTGTAATTTCAAATCTTTCATCTATTTTTCCACTTACATTACATCATTCACACTTTCTGCCCACAATCGTTCGCACCATGCGTGCCCTGATCACCTTATCTGTTTTGTACACTTTCATCTCCCATCCATTCGTTCCTATCAGTTCTCCATATTCTGCTTTCTATCTTCCCTTATGTGAAGAATTGAATATTAAATTTTTTCATTCTTTTAGAACAAAGCTGGACTTAAATCAGCTGATTGTAACTGTTTAGTTGCGTAGTACGGTTAGAGTAATGACATTTCTGGTTAAGCAATTTAGCTCCGACTATATTCAGACAACATACAGTCAGGATGGGTTAAATCCAATATAAACGATTTTAACTCTATAAAGCGCTCAATCATTAGATATATACTCCACCATTTTGTTGTTTGATGAATTATTACCTTTTTCCGCTTTGCGTTTTAGTAAAGCATCAATCTTTGAAATACGTAATGTTGTTACTCTATTTCGATTTTGCTAATCAACTTAGATACATGAACCTCTTATAGATCATCTCTTATTGCAAGCTGTAGTTTCTGAGCAGCACATAACATATGATCTATTTTGAGTTGGCTTGGAAGTGCAACTGCAACATATACATCTCTTGAATAATTTCCAAAACGTTATAACTTTTTTCCCCAATTTGAGTTTCTTCCCCAGATGTGACGATGCAGACATTCTACAAAGTTCGGTGCTTCCTTTCAGTTACTTAGTTACATTGCACAATAAAGTTGTGTAACCTGAAGAAAATAGTAAACACTCCTTGCAAGGCAAGTATCCTATTTAGCGAGCGCAGTTAAGTTCGCACTGAAAGTGAACGTTCTTTAGTTTTCCTGTACATTTATTTAGCTCGACGTTGAATAAATTCAGACTCATGTATCACAACAATTATTTTTTTAAAAGAATATTGAAGCTAATTATAATTTACCAGTGGTATGTCAGTGTTGAGTCGAAACAGTTATAGATAAAGGAATTAATTAATCATGAGAACCAAATGAATGCATGTATGTTTAAAGGTCGAATTATTTAAAAACGCCAAGTCATAGCATTGATAATAC
>WYDF02055838.1:0-11935 GCA_009867245.2 Adranes taylori
TTGAAACGGTTGATTTAAATATCTTATTTTATTAATTTATATTGGTAACCAAACGCCACTGAGTTGAAATAAATCTTGCTAAATTTCTCTTCATAGTTTCACCCTCTTCCTCATACGTCGATGGTCAACTCACGTAAACCACAATAGTTTGCCAGGCATAACTAGGTGGAACTCATTATATGACAGTATAAATCAAATAATTTCCGAAAAGACAAAGTTACCTACTCTTTTTTCCAAAATTAGAGCTGCAATCGTTTACCGGCAATGAATTTCTTTACCTCGATGAATACCATGAAATTACTAAGCCTTTGCCAGAAACACTAGATTTTCTGCAAACTGAGACCAATATATTTTATGGCTCTCTTTTGCCTACCATAATTCCACTGAAAATTTAATTAATGGCTAAGGCATTCAAATATGCTGGAAATATAATGGTGAACAGTGCAATTGAAGGTATAGAGAAAAGATTTGAAAAACTACTCAAGTTACAAGATCACCATGCCGTTTTGGGTGCAATATCTCATCCAATAGCAGAGAAAAAGCTGGATTAAGTAAAGAAGATTTAAAACAGCTTTTAATAGCAGAATGTGAACTATTGGATTTTCAAGATTTAGAAACAGTTTCATTTCCTGCACAGCTGACGAAAGATATTCCTGAAGAGGATTTTTTCGATTTCAATGAAGATGCAACATCTTGTGTTGAAAACAAAAATAGAGTACAGTTGGAAGTATTACAGTATTTAAATGATTTTAGCAAAAATATTACCATGCTAGACAGTTATCCATTGGTGAAAAAAGTATTTTTTAACTATCACACTGCACTTCCCTCTTCTGCTTCTGTAGAGCCACTAGAGCGATTATTCTCGATTATTCTTATTTGCCACAATAGTCAATGCTCCCAGAAAGAATGCGCTCTCTGGTACAAATTTTGAAAAACTGGTTATAATGAAAAGCAACAGTATAAACATATTGTGAATTATAACAAAAGTAATTACTTTAGTACTGAAGTAACAGTTTCAGAAACATTAAACTTTTATAAGCTTACATGTTCTTTTATTATTATTTTAAGTTGCCTTTTCTGTTTTTTATAAATTACTCTACTTTTTCTGGGCTGCGCTTACATGTAAACATTTAAAATATGATTTCCAATAAATACCTATTTTTTGCTATATTTACGCCGAGATTTGACTCATGTAGTTGACTTTTAATTATTTAAAAATTTTAAACAATTTTATCATAATTTATTACTTTATCATAAAAGTAATTGATAATTCCATTTTTCATGTAATTGTAATTAAATGCTGGTAATTCCTTTTTTTAAGACATATACTTTGAAATTGTAATTCGTTACTTTTCTGAAAAAGTAGTTTGTAATTGTAATTATTTTTAAAGTACATGTAATTGCCCAACAGTAAATAAATGTTGTGATTAGCTTTTCGCAATAGATGAACGGCAGCCTTAGTATTACTGCTATATATCCGGCAGTTATTGGCATTAATAACTCCTAATCGTCAATGTTTCGGAAAGTGAATTGTAATGCTCTGAATAGAGCTTTAAAAACGATATTGAGAAGAACTATTATGTACGCATTATTTAATACATGTTTTCTTTGTAAAGCTGTAAGAATGAAATAAGAATAAAAATATGCATCCTGGAGGTGTCAAGTATCATCGTGAAGCAGACAACACCATCTTGTGTACATACCATCGACAACTCATTTATTCATTCATTTAGCCCGTCAAATAACGATGTTCCGAACATATACTACATATGTATATACATGCATACGAATTCGATGAATTTTGAACTCGTCATGAATTATTTAGATCCATTATAATAAGAAATGTTTTTACAGTGTGTTGTTTTTTCTCGTTTGATAATTTTTGAAGTACACTCGTAAATTACTCATTTCTCTAATTGCTTCGCACATGTATTCCTTGTTTTATAGTAAGCCGAATAGGGGCCAAACAAGAATTATTAAAATAAATGTATGTTACTATTGCTTTTACGCAGGATATACGTTTTGTTGAAAATTGATGTGTTAATTTCTTCGGAAACTGCTTATAGACGGTGTAGTGAGGCAATTTGCGAAGTAGAGGGTACTGACGAATGGTCCACCAAATGCCAGAAATGCACCTTATCCAGATTTTTTAAGTAATTTGAATGTCTTAAACACATATCTTAAACACGTCAACGTGAATAGTGCAAAGAACTAATACTAGAGATGATTTAATAGAGGGATGAAGAGGGTGAGTTAATTAAGCTTATAAGCCGTAAAGCATAAATACCTGATTGTTTGGATTTGTGTCAATCTTCATAAATTGCTTCACCGTTAGTAGCTTCTAAAAACTGCATTTAAATATCTAATATCGTATACTAACGTAGGTATTCAATGCTATGTATGCACATAATATAGAAAATTTTCAAGTTGTTTAAACCAGTATTTTTCAATGTTCTTGAATATCCGATCCCTTTACAAGTTAAAAAAACTGGCGACCCTCTGGACGTAATAAAATTATATCAGTGATTTCAAATAAAACGTATTTGGCGCTGTTGGACGGGGAGGGGGCAGGGCGCGCGCAGGTTGGTTGAAGATCAGTGGTCGCATAGGAACAGTCGTTTATCAGTTGTCAGAATATGCCAGCGCGTAGGCTCGTGATTATACTGAGTGTCTTTCACTCGAGTTTCTAGTAAACGAAATTTTTATTAAAAAAAATGTTTTAATTATAAGGTTTGGTTGATTTCAAATATCCAGAATAGACATTTTCAAATGTTCCAGATAAAGTGCACTCAAAAAGTTGCAAAAGATTCAGATTGTATTTATAGTTTGGACAGTTGCTTTTGATTAGAAAGTCACACATGAAGTCATATATGAATTCTGATTAATTAATAAATTTAGTTGAGTCATAACAAAAAATAGGTCTGGATTAAAGACATATTTACGATTAGTTTTGGTAAATTCGATTTAAGACTTTCCAGTTTTCCTCAATTAAAGTTGTGATTTGTTTGTTTAACCGAACTGTTTCTTGCTCTTCTAATAATCTATACTAATAAAAAAATTTTTTACTATTTCATAATTTGCACATAATTCTTAAAAGTATACGAATATATGGTTATGACTAATTTTTTAATTTAAAAGCTCGGTTCCAATATTCTGTTCGTACGGTACAATGTCTGTTCGGAACGAATCAGAAGATAAAAAGTCATGGGCCTGAAAGGATATGCAATTAGTAACTAATAAGTTGAACGAACTTGATTCTTGCTTGTATTTATAAGCGCACATGTATTTATACATTTATAAGGTAACAAACGCATATGCATCATGATGGTTACATGTGTTGTGTAAATAAGTATGTATTTACTTGTACATATTAATAGGGATTCTCAGAAAGAATTGTGCTTAATTTGTAACATAAGTGATGATGGGGTGTCTTGACTAGGTTCATATAAGATTTTTCTTAAGAATGTATAAGAATTTATTTAAACTTGAAATATCTAGGTAACTATTAGCTTTAGATATAATAATATTGCGTACAGCAGCTTTTCTCAAGCAACCCGGCACTTATCCGCGGAAAATTTGACAAAACAATTTTTGTAGTTCTTCACTTTTTTCACAACTTTTATCGGTCCGCGGACGCAAAATGGTTGAGATAAAATGAGAAAATCCTCACTTGCAATGATGCCATTTATGCACGTTTGAATCTATCGATGTAATTTGTTGGCGCCATCTTTTACGAGGATTGTTGGGTAACTAATAGGGTCCTTTAATAGATTAAATATGGCAGTACAGAGCGATTTATCAATTAGTCTGTTTTTTGACAATATGTCAAAGTCAACGTCTTGTGTGATTTTATAAACAATGGAAAAAAAACTGAGTTGAGAGCTGTGATAAAGTAGTTTCATTTGAAAGGCTTAACACCAACCGAAATCAGAGCAGAGCTGGATTCAACATTATTGGAATCCTCTCCTTCGTTTTCAATGGCTAAAAACTGGGTTGCCGAATTTAAGCGTGGTTGTAGGAGCACAAACGATGAACTCCGTGGTGGACGTCCAGAAACTACTACTGCCCCGGATATGATTAAAAAAGTCAACTGTAACGTCTTGGATGACCGCCGAGTACAAGTGCGCGAGATAGCAGACATAGTAGGTATTTCAAATGACAGTGTGCACAGAATTTTAACTGAAGAATTGGAAATGAAAAAATATTCGGTGCGTTGGGTGCAACCGCGGCACTAAACGCATCGGAGAATTCAATTCGTCCCCTTGTAACTTCAAATTTATTAAACTTGGCGAGTAAGTTAGTCTGATAAGCAGTAGAAATTATTGTTATGAAAGTTATGAAATTTGTATATAGAAAATAGTGTTATGGAGACATGCGAACAGCATATGAACTATCCGCTCGATCCACTGTTACCTGTGTGTGCGCTGTAATATGTAAAGGCTCGCGTATAAACCAAAATGATGTGTTTCGCTCTCCTCGCTGCTGCTGTCTTGGCTTACTGTTTCTACTGTGTCATGTGAGTGCCGCCGAGAGAGGAATTGTGTGTTATGGCTACCACACAGAGTGGAGCTAATACAGAGATTTGCATGGGATGATGTCGTTTTTGGAATTAATTAAATTAAGTCACAACCATCGAACGTCTGTGTTAAGTAGTAAAGATTGTATTCATCTTCATTTTCCAAGCAAATTGGGCGAATAAGCTGGAATTGGAGGTATTATTTTTGATTTAATTAACTCCTTTAATGACATAATGTAATGACACATGTAAGTGTTCACTAAGATTTTTGTCGACCAAATGTCGTCGATGTATGACACAATGTACAGTTAATATATTCGGCACAGCTTTTTGAAGTATGCTAGGGAGCCTCGATGTCGTCCCATCATTGTTGGAGCACCATCTGTAGCGACAGGTAAGATGTTATTTAATTGTATATCTTTTTCTTCGAAAAATGTTTTTACTGTATTAAAAATTGTTTCATCTCTTGTATCTGTTTTCAAAAATTTGGAGAATAACAGTTCTTGGCAAATTATTTCTTTTTTTTTTATAATCTTACATAAGTACCCTGGCAAAGTTGATTCGTCATTTCTATTACTCAGTGGAATTCTTTTTATTATATGGAAAGCTGGTTTAGGTAGCATGGTGCAAATGACTTCGCTTATAGCATACGCATACACGGGGAGAATAGATTTTCACCGATCATATGTGGCTTCCCGGATTTAGTAAACAAATATTATAAGAAGCACGAAGACCATTGTCGTTTTGTTCAGATGATATCGCAAACAGTTGTTGTACTAAAGCAGTTTTTAAAATAGTTTTCTTTGGCCCTTACAGAAAAAAATAATCTTTATCTTTTTTGTTACTATGGAGTTTTATCAAATATTCTTGAAGTTTTGATGGTTTCATGGAGTTGTTTGTCAAAGTTTCATTACAAAGGAGGCACATTGGTAACGTATTGTTTGTTCGTAATGGAGTAAAGCCATATTTTAAATATTCGAGACATTTTTTCTTCGACTCGTTCATATTGTTCGTGTCTGCCAAGAAAAAACTAACTAAATTATATTCAGAACCTCAGATTACAAGAACTAAAGGCAGATAGAGCGCGCGGAAACAAGCTCAAATTTGAAAACAAAATGCAGATAGCGTGCTCGATAGTGAAACTGTTAGGCCCGAATTTCGACGTATGTGAAGGTGGATGTGTACTTCAGTTTGTGTAATAGATTGCCATGATAACGAAAAGAATTCCCACTATTAGATTTATATTAACTTTCGTAGCCTCACTCCGCTATTCCACGCGCCCTATCTGCTTTTTGTTCTTGTAATCTGAGCTCAGATCTATAATATACAAGCAAAAGAAGTCATATATATTAGTTCTACGGTTAGAAAAATAATCCTAAATACGACCCTTCCCTCTGCTGGTTAGCGGGTGCTATCGTGGTCTTAACTACGACTTGCTTTAAGTAAGCGCCATCGTTAATAAATAATTCAATAATTTTCTTTTTGAATTAGCGATCAAATAGAATCTTCGCCAAAAAAAAAGTTAAATATTACTCGCCTCATTTTTCAGCAGAATCTTTCGATTTTCGTATCATAAGTTTTTTTTTATCTACATCTTCTCGCATTCACAAATTTTCTAACTCTCCCCTTACCCACTAACCTTGTAGATGCGGAAAAGAGGAGAATGCCATCAAAACAAGAAGTTGGTGAACAACATCGATCGCTCAAGGATGATAGCCAGTCGACTTCCGACTACGCCGTTCACGCACACCGCGCTGTTTGGTAGACGTACCTATTGCCAAGCCAATTAGAGGATCCGTCAACACCACCTGTCTTGCCAGTCTCACCAACAGCTCCAGGAGACATACCATTGCCGCCAATTCCGAGTAAACGATAGGTGTAGCCTGTTACACGTGAGGACCATCATCGTCGTCTTTTCCGTTTCTACTTCGGCGACAGTGACTAGAGACCTTTTATTTCACTCGACGACGCATTTCCACATCCCGGCTAGACGATTTTTCCATCACCATCAACAGCAAACCCGCGCCAAGCCAATTTAATCCGATCAGCACCATCATCAACGCATCCGAACTTTCAGAAGAACAATTATCATTGCATATCTAATTCGCTATTATTTTATCTTTGCTTTTTGAAACGAGTCGTCCTAACTACTTCTTTGCATTATAATTAACTTCAAACAATATTATGTCAGTCAATTTAACGAGCATTAATTTATTATAAATACGAAAGAAAATAAAATTCGTATTATTTGAGACAAGCATACAAGAAAAAAAATGTTTGTCCCGCAAAATGTTATATTGCAATACCTATGCACCTGAGAGATAACAGATATGAGAGATAAGAAACATTACGCAAAAGCAGGTATAATGATAGGTATAAATGGATATGTAAGACAGGAAGGTGGCATGCCTTAGTACTTAAGGTACTGTGTGGAGGACAAGAGAATGATAACGAGGTTCAGATGTGAAAGCGAAGAGAGTGCGAATAGGTATCGGATGGATTGCAGTAAGAGGATGTAATAATGTAGTAATATGTAGGATTTCTTATGAGAAAGAGAAAAGAATCTAAAAGAATAGAATGGAATGAGCAAGAGAGAGAAGGGACTGAGAATTGGAAAGTGTGTTTAGGACAGGGAAGCTACATATGTGTAGCTTAATATTATTATTGGCCGGGTTGGAACAATCAGCCCGACTAGATAAAGTGAATAAATTGATTTTCATGCACGAGCATTATATGTAATAGTCCATCAGACGTAAATATTTAACCGATTACAGGCTGTGCAACAAAAATCACTAACACCTAAAATAGAGGACATTTATACCAGTATAGGTCGGTCAATAATTTGAAAGTTATTTTATTAATCTTTTTTCTTTATTTTTGTAGGATCTGCGGACAGCGGTATTGCTGAGTCTTCCAGTGGCACCATTCTAAGTCCAGAATTGAGAGTAATGCAAGAAATCCTTGATACTGAAACAGTTTACGTCGATGATCTCGGGCAAGTTATTGAGGTAGGATCATAAATAATGACTATAAAAGGAAACATTTAGTTTCCACATTCTTTGCATATTTAGTAGTATATCACGTTTTCTAACCCTTCCGGTGAAGTTACATCAGAAATCTGCCATCATACTGGTGTTCATACATACATGTCGGTTTTCCATAACTTACACCTAACACTGACGTTGCTCTTTGACACCACCTTGCTCTTCACTGACAGCACCTAAGTTGTACAGAAAGAACAGAAACATTTCACAAAACATTGGCCATCTTTAGGTAAGGCCTTCACAAATTGTTTCATAAGGCCTAATTTTATATGTAATGGAGGAAGTGGATCTTTTATGGATCTACCAGATGTTTCCGTAGAAAGTTCCTTTCTCCGGGCTTTAAAGGTTTTCTTATATGCCATTGTTTTCTGACCTCGTGCCCTACTATCAAATTGACAGAGGAAACATAGGAATTTAGTAAAGCCACTTTGCCGGCCAAAAAGCATGTATGGTCTTTTTAAATCACCCATGATTTGTGGTATCCATGAGCGGAGTAGTTTATTTTATCTAAAACTATACTGAGGTTTTCGTAACTTTCCTTCATGTGTACAGAATGAGCAACAGGTAATGATGCATAGGAACTGGAACCATTGTGTAATAGAACTGGTTTTAAACTTGTTTTAGAGGAACCAATAAATAGCCTCCATTCTTCTTTTTTGTTTCCAATGCCGAATTCATTCATCAAACCTGCACTATTCGGGCCATATACTAAATCCTATTCTTGTTTGAAAAACTGAGCAAATTACTACTCACTTCTCCTGTATACATGAATTGAAGTTTCAGCTGCTAACAAGTTTTTTTTCTTGAGTCTGAAACCAAGCATTTCAGCTTTCTCCTTTGTTAAGCTGAAATTCGGAAAACTGAATTTCTTTTTCTTTGAGTTGTAACCAGTAACATCAACACTATAAAAGTAGCAATCATCTGAATAGTTCATTGGCTCCCTCCATACCACTGGAACAGCAAATCTAAAGGATTTTTTGTCCTTTTTGATAATTTTCTAAGGTCTTCTACACAAACATAACATATTTTATGTGGAACCTAAGACTTCTCCTGATCACAAAGTTTAATTCCGAAATATGAAAAATACACTTTTCTAAAAAAAAACCCTATAATGTTCGTTTGGTGTTATTTAAATACAAATATAATAAAAACTGTCAGGAAAATTCTTACAACCACGACTCACCATGATTGAACACTAGCTGCTAAAATGTTAGGTTATGTTGACAGCAAGAATGGAAGCAGTTGTGAGGGAAAAGAAGAAACATCAAGGGAGTGAAAAGATATTAGTCTGGCGTTTACGGCCACTGCCACCCCAATTTATCTCAGCTTTTGCATTTCAATTAGTATATTAGTTCCAATAAAATTAGTTAAATTTTTGTTGTTCTTGTTAAAATGTGAACGAATAGCCTGTGGCGTTTTTAATGTTCTTTTTGGAATCAGCACACTCAAAACTATAAGCTAAAGATAAACACAACTAAAAAGTTTTTTGATCGTTGGCCTGTGTTATCCAACGTAAACCTCACGTGGAATTTCCATTTTTTCACAAAATGGAAATTTTACTCTCATTTTTATTTAATCAAAAGACTACTACTTAGCCGATTTCTGAGCGGTCATGTCTTTACAATAAGTAATGCCACATCTGACTTGCTCACTCTATTGATCGTTTCTAGAAACTTGTAAGTCTGCTCTTGTACTACCATTCTAGTTCTACAAAAAATTTAAATCCAATGCTGCATCTCATACAGGAAATAATCATTTGATCTTTTCTTTTTAGATCAATTGAATGAATTATAGTATTTAATAGTTCTTAGTAACTAGTCATCCATACAATGATACACATTTTTTTAATTTACTCTGAAATTGAATCGCGTTTGCATAGTATTATAATATTGTGGTGATATATCGCTCAATTGTCTCGTCATACGTCTAATAAAACCTCATATGTTTATTGCAGTGTTCGAGGGACATTGCAGTGTTCATTATATCATTAATCAATTGTGGTTGTTTATAGCGTATGTATATTGTGATATATACATTTTGAGAAAGAGACATGCGATTGAGAGAGAATTATGATAGCAGTTTTGCGAGAGGAACGTGCGTGATGACGATGACTCATTGGCATTTTTAAAGTTCAGAATGCGTAAAAGCTACGCTTTTGCTGAAATTTTTATAATTATTTACAGTTCTTATATGCTATACATATATTTAGTAAAATAGGGTTTATTAACAAAGCTAAATTTGATCTCTGTTTTGCTTCAGAAGCAGTTTGGATTCACACATACATACACATAGTCAATAATTTTCTTCATCTGGTATAAGAATCAGTACAAACTATCAGCCTGCGGCGTACATTGTTGTGGCCTGATACATCCTAAAACTTATGAAATGATTTTTACTCATACAGGGTTGTATTTAGAACACAATTTTGAAACGATTTGATGAAATAAAGGACCAGGTCCGTATTTAAAAAAAAATAATGTTGATGATGTCTCCGAAGTTACGAAACGCTGTACTAGATAGTGTTCACGGCAAAATTAAGTATGCTACGTGTGCAACAAAACACTACTTTAAAATTTTATAGTATTATCGAAAATAACTATACTAGAGTAAATATTAGAAAATTCCAAAATTTTGTTTTTTGTAAATATTTCAAATACGACCCTGAAAATTTGAATGCTGGTGTTTGTTGTTTGTTTTTTAATTATCTACATTTTTTCCCATTTAAATGTTTCTCTATCTTTTCTACTTTAGGAGTTATCAAGACTGTCTCAATAAGAAAGTGTACATCCGGTATACCTTAAAGCATCTGTCAGTTATTCAAATCGTATAGTTTCTAACAATGCATCTATTGCGTTACGTGTTCACTATTATACGCCTGTGCAATAATTAGTTAACAGAAGAATTATCACGTTTATTTTTGTAAAATGGAATTGTGTGAGCCCTAACTGGATAAATAAATTCTACTTCCAGTTAAAACCCATACACTTCAACCGGAATCTTAAAGCAAAAGTTTGTTTAACATGTAGTCAAAATTATAAAGCGTATTATTTGGGGGTTGCAAAACCTTTGGGGTTGAAAAGTTATATACACAAATACACCTTCTAGTTAGACAATAAAAATGTTCGATATTAATAAATACAGCCCATGAATTAAATAAACATACTGAAAAAAACGCATAATATTTTTAACTATTCTATTTATTATAAATAAATCATTGCACATACGACAATAATTAAAAGGGTTATATAAGCTTTGTCAAATAACACGCGTTCTGGTTAAAATTAATTTAAAACAACTAATTAAGATTCTCAAATAACCTATTCATAATAAAATAATTCGCTTTTGATAAATTCTAATACCAGAATTCAAATGACTAAAAATAAACATCCACTCAATTAAACAGTGCATAATCAAAGGCAAAAGTAAAATAAAATACATCCTTGAAAGAACAACTATAATGATTCACTTCAATAATATTCATATTTAGTTACTTTTATAGTAAATGACGATTTATTACATTAATTATAATTATTTGTTCAAAGCAAAATCAAAAGAACTTAACGTGTTTGAATTTCTCAATCATTTAATTTATTATAAAATAAATGTCTGCTCACATTGTACTTTAGCCATAATTCACATAATAAAAATGAACGGACTAAATACGCGTACTTTTCAAATAAACTTTTAAACTGAGCTTATCAACTTCTAATAAAAATCTAACAATTATAAGCGCTTCTAATCTAATCAAAATCTAACAAAATTCTAATAAACAATCAGCCTCAAACTAATAAAATTCTGAACAATTATCAGCGTTCTCCCTTTTTTCTTTTATATTCTCGGTAGATAGGGTTGCCCTCGCCCGGGCGATGCCTCGAGAAGAAAGTTTGTTGGGTCTTACTCCTGTTTATTTAAAAGTCATTCCTGTTTATTTTTTACTCTCTAAAGAAGTAAAAACCATCTTCACTAATATTTTTCCTTTTTGCCACTAATTTCTTATTCGTCTTCTATTTTCCTTTGATTATCTATAATCGCCAATTCCCTTAGATTATCTATTTAAAGATCTTTACATTGGAATCCCAAGAAGTGAACACGTCTAATATCTTTTTTGGCGTTACAGTTTAATTAAAATTTAATAACTAAATAATTGATCAAATAGGTATTAGATATATACATTTATTTGGCATTAATACAATTTTATATTTTATATACAAAATGATACTACATCAATTATAACCATAACATAAAACAAATTCCTCTTCTCTTAACATTCTTTTTCTTTTCCCCACTTAAAACCCCCCCCTCCCCCTTTTGTATTTCCATTTCATCCCCCCCACCCCCCCCTCTCCCTTTTCTCCTCCTCTACTTCCTCCTCTCC
>WYDF02055849.1:0-11934 GCA_009867245.2 Adranes taylori
ACACTCACTGTATCATTATCTGTACTACTTTCTTCAAAACTAGTAAACAAACTATTATTGTTAGCCATTGTCTCACAAAAATCAAATATGTATGTACGTGCAAAGCAAACGAAAGACGAAAATATACTAAAATCTTTTTCGATATCACACATTGACCTAATATGTACATTTTATCGTATCAAATTTCCATACATTTCTTCAAACTTCAGTTTGAAGAATTTTTAAATTTGAAGAACTACCTAAAATTTGATCGGTTATTGAAAACGAGAGTGTACTAATAAATAATAATAATAAATCTTTATTCGCAATATAAATTACACGTACAGTAGCTCCCAAGCGTATATTGTATGATGGAATCCACTAGTTTTCTTATAATATCCTTTAAATTTTAACGTTGAAGTTAAATAACACATCATACATGAAGCATAAAGTTGTTAAAAAATGTTCTCCGTAGATGATAATAATAATAAAAAATTAATCCATCACATTTGATTTCAATTTGCTACTGAGACTTGCAGTGTGCATTTAATACAATTGTTTAAACTTGTTTTATTTTACTTATTCGAAAAAAAAAGAGTATAATTATTTTATAATGACAAGTTTAAATCACAAGTCAGTTGTGAATTCAGAACACAGGGTTAATTAAACTCAGACTCCCAATCCAGTTTAAAATTTATATCATAGTAAGTTGTTTAAATAGAAATATTCGGGTCCAGTGAAATCGGTTTGAGTTCCTACCAAAAGCACAATTTGGACCCCACTAACAATAATTTATTAAGCTGCAATAGTAACAACTTATAGATCTCATGAAATGTAAAATACTTCCGGTTATGATTTTTCTCGTATCTAAAATAGTTAAGCTATTAATATTGTTTGTAATAAAATAACCATAAAGAATTGGAAAAAAATTATAGACTACGGCTAAATCTGCGGCACTGCTGAAGTTGGATGCCTCATACGTCTTTCGATGGTCATGATTCAAATTGACTCGAAGAAATTCAAATCAAAAGTGTCCCGCATGAAGAGATTACTGCAGGGCTACACTACCAGTCCTACTCTGTTTAATGTTCTCTTATCAAATCTTAGACACAAATGAAAGAATTATTTTTGATAAAAGTAAAATTAAAGGTTTATTGTATATAGATGGTTTAAAATTGTACAGCAAAAAAAAAAGATGAAAGAAGCATGTTAATGGATATGATTGTGTAATCTATTCAAAATTTTGTAAATTATAAATATCAAATAAGTATTAACAGTTTTATTAGTTATTATTCCTGATCCATAAGGGCCTTTGCATTTTTTGATATAAAAATTATGTCCTTCATCGTTGACTTCATTTCGCAACCGGTTTTGCTTAATATATCATCACGGTGAACTATAGAATAATTTAAGTATTTGATACGCAAAGTATAAGACTAGAAATAATAAATATGAATTTTTGAACAATATATAGTTCATTTTATCAGTTTAATAACATTTTTAATATATGCAAGACCATGCTTATTTTTTAACGTGCCTTTCTGAACAAATTGTATTGGCTAAATTGTATCGGAACAAGTTGTATCAGTGACAATAATTTCTAATGCGATAACTTTATTGCATTGTCTATATTTCCGTTTTCTTTTGCATATACTACTTACTGGTTGTAGATATACTGTTTCATCTTTATTTTGTTACGAAATTTAACCAAAAATTTTACCAAGAAATTTCTTTGTGATAGTAAGACAAAGTTTTTTTGTCCAGATAAAGTGTAGACAATAAATACGCGATGCTTTAAATTATTTTCCAACTAACTCATGAAGTAAGCCCTAAAAAAGAATATTATACTTTTAAGCCTCCTGCAGCGTTTCGTTTAGCAAAAAATGAACATAACGATTTAACTTAAATCGGGTAATAAATATTTAAAATGCTAATTATTTTCTTATAATTTGTTACTTGGTTTTTAATGTTCAGATACATCAAATCGATTTATATGAAACTTTCTATCTCTTCTATTTATAAACTTTTGTGTATTTAAAATGCTGGGACCCAAGAAAGTTTCCACAACAGTTTCGATAAACACTATTTTGAGAAAGACAAGAATGCTGGATATCCAATTCTTTCGCTTAGCGCTGTTCAGCAAAGGACTGCAGATTAGTGATGTGTAGTACGTGAACGAACTATTTAAAAGAACCGTTCTTTAGAAAGAAGTATAAGAACTAGGTCGCATTATACAAAAGAAGTAGTTTGTAGTGAACTATTAATTAAGATTACATTAGTTAGACATTAGACATACAACTTGGACACACACTAAAGTAGTTTGATACCAGATTTTCATTAATAACATTTATTAATAATTGCATAAGCAATCCCCGTAATAATTCGTGAAATCAATGAGAAATTCTCTAATAATATATAAATTGCCTAATGAAAGCTAATTTAATCGTTCCACTACTTACGTATTCGTCAACAAGATAATGTAACTTTGATCAGGAACAAATTTTCAATTGGTCAGAGATACAACCTAACTAAACATTTTTGGCAGAAGTTTCTTTCAGCCCTCGCATTTTTTGTGGCAGACACAGCGAATGCCACGGCTTAGCAGATCCGTCGAAGGCAGCTTCTTCACAGGGAATTGTAATAAAAAATAAACCATTTCAGCTAACAAGATACATACGATTTTTGGGTATTACACTAGCAGTCGACGAGTGGGAAATCGCACGCCTCCGCTAGCTTAAGCCTCCATCAAAAGATACAACTCTTATTCCAAGAGTGTGAGAAATCGTGCTCCAGAATCCGATTTGATCTAAGTAAGCGCCATTAACAAATCACTTATATTATTTTATTTTAAGTCAAATTAAATTCAATTACACTCCGCTACAAAACTTCTGCAAGCATCAACCCAGATATACATAAACTACATCATTTAATTTTCGGCAGAATCTTCTGATCTCTCGACACTATCATCTAATCTTCAATTCTTCTCTTTTATCAATCTTCCATACCCTTTCCGTGTATCTACATTATCTATATTTTTAATGAAGAAAAGAGGGGGACGACATACAATTTCATCATATCTTCAACAATTTATTTCAACATCTCCGTCACATTAATGAACCGTATCTAAATACAATACCTGTATTAAAACTTCATCATTCGACCATTGTATGACAGACCATTGTATGTCATTTCAAATCGCGTATAGAAACATATATTGACGTTATAAATATTAGAGGAAAATAAACAACAATTATTGAAACATGTTATTGCGTACATCATTATAGTGTATAGTACTTTATTATAATTAATTAAGAACAGCGAATTCTGACCCAATCCTGAAAATCTCATGCAATTCTGTAGGCGTAGAAATAAAATAATCGGGTAAGAACATTGAATTATAAAATATTCACCATAAATTTGTTTTACATCCTTTATATATTTTAGAAATGGGTGATTATGAACGAGAAGCAGTACATTTAGAAGAATTGTGGAAAGAAATACAATCAAAGGAATAAATAACTGAAAATGCAAGTGAACCCAATGAAGATGATTTAAAAATTAGTGATCAGATGTCTGATACTGAACAATCAGCTGAATCCAGTGAAGAGTTCGATGATGAAATACCACTTACCGAATTACAAAATTTTTTTCACGGCCGTCATAAAAAACAAAATTGGCGACACTAAAGCTCTAAAGGAAATCTGCTAAATTTTACACCTGGCGTTGAAAAAGAAACGTTAAGATGCTAACTAATACTGAAACAGAAGTGAAAGGTATGTTTGGCTTACTGTACCTCGCAGGTAAATTACGATCGTCTCATACAAATGTAACGGATTTATGTAGAAATGTTCCGGCATGTCATGCCATTGAGACGTTTTGAATTTTTACTTCGATGCTTACATTTTCATAATATTCATGATCGGCCAGAAAGAAAACTATTTGATAAGTTGGCACCAATTAGGTGGATATTCGAGGAGTTTGTCGAGCGTTAAAGACAGAATTATAAAATTGGAGAAAATGTAACTATTGACGAAATGTTCGAAGATTTCAGAGGAAGATAGTTTCCGGCAATATATAAAAAATAAACCTGTTAAATATGGGATCAAAATATTTTCTTTGGCTGATGCACGAAATTATTACACTTCAAATATGGAAATACATGCTGGAAAACAACCGGATGGACCTTTTATTATTGACAATAGTGACTTCAGGATTGTGGGGCGAAACTCTGGCAGGGATGTGACCATAGATAATTGGTTCACTTCTATTCCTTTGATGAAATCGTTACTATCCCATAATATCACATTATCCGGTACTATTCGGAAAAATAAAAAAGAAATTCCACCTGAATTTGTCAATTCAAAGAATCCGACAGATCCATTCTAGTTTATTTGGCTTTTTTAATGACGCAACTTTAATTTCTCATGCATCAAAAAAAAAAAGGTAACATTGATACGCCTCTGTCAAGCATGCAGGTTACATACATTTTATAATAAAACTAAGTGGATAAAGTGGACAAGATGAAACAAACTTATTCATTTTCAAGAAAAGAGTGTAGTATAACTCGTAATGAATATAGGTGGTATAAACAGTCAAATCATTTTCGAAAGGAATACACGATCTAATTTAAAACAGTGTTTATCTGAAAAACGTGATAAGAGGTTTAGTCCTTGATTTAGTGGTGAAAATCCGTCTTGTTTCATCCAGTGTGTCGCAGATCATGAAATCAAACATATGTGAGATGTTTTGAACCTAGCGTGCAAGAGGACCAAAAGTCGAACACCGATGAAACATCTTCCTGGTAGAACGCCCAGGAAGATGTTTTAGATGCCCTTCGAGGAAATATCGAAAAAAGAGTATCTGCAAAAAATGTTCTAAATATATTTGTAAATAATATACAAAGAATACTGCGATCGCTCTCGCTAGTTTTAAATATGCGACCGATCCCGGGTTAATAACTGAAGATTATGAACTAGAACAGTAATCAAAGAGATGGTTCCTGTGGTTTAACAGAGTGATGGAGATGAGGAATCTGGTTCTGAATTTGTTTTCAGAGGAAGAGAATGCTATACAAGATTGCGATTAGTAAATGTGTATGTATTTAGTAATTATGTACTTAGAATTGTGAAATGTTTGTATTTAGAAGCTTCTAACGGGGCAATAGTTGAATGTTTTAATGAGGCTGTCATTATTATTTATCAGTTCATTTTTATATGCTACTTTTGCTCTTATTATATGTGAACTAAATTTTCTTAATCTATGAAAGAATCATTTATCGATAGAGGTGTGTAAAAATATAACACAATGTTAGATAAATTAATGTAAAAAATAATTAATAATTAATTCTTTAACGTTAATCGATCTAGCGTGTTGCTTATGTATAAAATTGGAACTTAATATTAGAATCACAGACAACCGTTATATCTCCTAAGTTGATAAGCGCTGAATGTGTTAGAATACAGAAATGAGCTTCTGTGGTCAGGTATATAAGTTATATTGACTATTTATGGAACATATTATCTTCTAAGGTTAGTCCTCTAGACCAAACAGTAACAACCCAAAAATATTGCTTGAACAGTAGGTCACGCCCCCACTGATGGTATGGTCCATAATTTTAAACGAAACTTTGAACATTGCACTAAACCTATCTTAGGAATACTTACATCATTGCTAGGTGCAACAACTACATTACTATTCGCCGTTACACTATTAAGACCAGTTGTCAACGATCCATTATTAGTGGCATTTGTATCATTCGTCATACTGCTTTTACTATCATCTGCGCAGGCTGAAGGGTCAGCTTCGTTACTTGCATTAGTAATACTATTTGCAACAGAAGGCGTTGCATCAGTTGCAGGATTTGCAATTGAACTAATCGTTGATGGTGTTGATGAACCAAGTTCACTAATGCCAGATGATGATGTGGGCACGCCTGTAGCTGACGCAGTAGCTGAGGAGGTTGCCGCACGTGATTGTACAACTGTTTTCGCTTGTTGTTCACGTTGTAAGCGAGTCGTAACACCTGGAGACATATAGAAGAGAGTATTATAAACAAAAATATCAGAATTTTAAAATAGCAAGTTACTAATGTTATCCAATAATATTGAAATGGCGTACATTTTATTTTTCCAAAATTTTTATTGGCGCAACTAACCAATAATAAAATAGCAAGAAACTGAGATCAATTAATCTTTTGGTGTACACGATACATAAAAAGTATATTAAATGCTTAGGAAAATCATTTCATATTGTACCTCTGAAGATTTTTTGCACAAGCCTAAAAAAACATAATTCACTATCAATAATGTATACAAGCTATCAGCTTCTCTACCCATTCTTGCAATCCAAATGTAGTTCTAGGTCAAAATAAAAGCTGTTCCGTTTAGTTGTTCAATCAATATACATATATAAGCAAGTTTGGTTTCTTTCCTTGCAAAAAGTCGAGTACCTATAATTGTTAGATAAATTTTAGGGATCCATGGCACTACTAAACTCCCAAGTTTGCGGATACTAAGACCATGTGCAACCAAAGTTAAATTGAAGAATCATAGAAATTTTCAATTATTTCTGAATATTACTTCTTATATGCCTCTGAAAGTAAAATTATTTATTACTAATATTGTAGAAAGAAAATTTGTTTCCCGCAGGCAATAGTTTTGCATATCCCAAAACAGTGAAAATATGTTAATTGTGGAAAATGCAGCATTTTCCAAAGCCTCAGCCTATTATCAATTTTGGTGGTTATCGATTTGCTTCAATGTGTATCTACACAGCGCGGAAGAGGTATGTCTGTTGGCGTGCTGTATTCTACCTCGTCCTTCAAATATTATTTACTATTAAGCATTGTACTTTTCCTACATGCTGTCCGTGGATGTAACACAATACCCATTTGTTTTTGTCAAGTTAAATCCAGCTGAACTATCATCGACAAAAATCATGAATTAATTTGGGCGTTCCCAAATTAATTAATTTGAAAGAAGTTTACCGGCAGTTTATATGGAGGTGATATGAATAATATTTGAAACAGTCTCGTTATCAAAGTCATTAAACGTGCTGCGACAACCAAGTATACAAGTCTGTCATCCACACTAGTGCTGCCAGATATCGTTCCTTCCGAACATATGAAGAAGTTCAAAAGTGGTTGGTTTGTATTATAAAGCCAATTGAATGAGGCTGAGCCGCAGGTTGCACAAATTCATGCTAGTAATAATCCTGCAGCTCAATCCTTACTAAAAACTATATCACGTCATTGCAACAAATAAGTCATCGCATGCTCAAAATTCTTCAGCAAATTGATCAAGTTGTCACCAATCCCAGTCACACTCCCATTAGTATCAGCATAACTGACAAAAAATAGAAAATAGAAGTATGACTCGTCAAGTCTCTACGCGACTAGTATTATTATTATCAAGGGCTGTCTGCGGAATTCCTCTCTATAGCACTGCAGTCAAACAGCTTATTGTACTTTTCCTGATCGTTTAGTTACACCAGTCCAATAAATCTGTGTCTTGTACCAGTTTCAATACTTCCTGGTGAGCGTTTCCAAACCAATTCAGATTTAACTTTCGTTACTCCAAACAGGTCTCTCCTTCTAGATGTTAACGCTTCACACTCACATAAGAATATTTTGAGCTGTCTCGCTTTCCTTCAGACGCAACCTACACTCCACTTCAGCAATGTGTAGGGCCATTTTCTTCTTATGGTTTTACCCAGAAGTCTATGCACTATTCTATTGCTTCTCTGATGGAACTAACAGATATTCTAGAGCCCGCTCCGGACCAGTGAATTGTGTGCTAGATGCCTTCTTTGCTAGTTTATGTGTCATTTCGTTGCCCCATGTACCCTGGTGCCCATATCAGTGTAACTAAGTTGGTTATAACCAGTCTGTAAAGTAAATTGATGCATTAGCTCGACACGTTTTTGGTGTTTTTAAGCACCTGAAGTGCCCCCTGAGTGTAGCTTACTATATAAACCCGTTGTTTGTTATATTTCTTGTTTTACTTATTTCTTGTTACTAAAGATTTCCTGTACGCAATGGAGGATTACATATATTTCCGGTCTGAAAAACTGTGGCAAATTCACCTAAAGGACAGGACAATTTGCATTTCGGTCGATATCCGTATTCCCTCAGAGTTTCTGTATATGTTCTCGCGATATTAACTGCGATTTATACGCATATCTGATAAGCTTCGAAAAAAGCATTCAATAATGTAAAACACGATCAACTATACAAAATTCTCAAAATAAAAACAAGATAACACACAGCCATGCACGTAATCAATTACTTAAAGTGGACACAAAAGGCAATAAATAAGAGTGAGTACCAAATTGACGACGAAAATAACCATTCACAACGAGGCAATAACTAGGAGGGAATGCCTACTACAAAAAGATTTTCGGACCAAGACTTTATATGAGAATTACGAGGAACGATAAAGTCGTACATAAAGTGACATATGCGGACTGAAATAGATAGACGACTCGCAAAATTTAGTAACCAACGCTAAATAAGTAAGCTCTAATATCAAAGATAAGTAAGATCCGTTGGTGGAAGATAAGAATTCGCATCGAAAATTGTTATGCTTCAGAATCGTGATGCTATTAAATTGGGAAGAATGTTGTTACTGATAAAAGAAAAGAAAATGTTTAAAAGATAAAAAATATATCACAAACCTGTTGTCATAATATCGACCACGGACGTATTTGCTGCCGACTTAACTTTCTGTAAACTATTTCTAGCGTTCCTCATTCTCAGTCGAAATTTTCGCCTTAACATTTGCTTATAATTTTCGGTCTTTTTACTCAGGTAATAGTATTGTACACAATCGGAAACATTCTTCCGGTCCAAATACGAAGCTATCACTCCAAAATTCTTCGGATGTTGTAGATACTTCTCTTTGAAAATGTCTTTCTCGCTCGGAGTCCAAACATTCAGAAATTGGCGTGATTTATACACTTCTTTCATATCAGCTATATGACCATTGTTATTCTAAAATAAAATTCTCATATGAATTTACAATAAAATCATAAATGGGTAGATCATTACAACTATCATACACTGAAAGTGACAAATTTTTGTATATACCATATTGTAACTAGGCAATTTGTCCTCGTTCTAATTTAATTCTATGTCAATAGTCAAGCAGTTTGTTTGCTAAACGAACTACTTGAAATAAAGGCAGTCAGCTGAGGGCAGTTTTACTATAAATAAGTTTTACAATTAGAATGTAGAAATAATCATTTGTCATTGATTAAACAGTATTGTTTCTAATTAGACCTTGAACAAATTCTATTACACACATCCAGGGCCACCAACTCATGCAGCAAGTGTAGTGAGTGAGCTGACATCGTTGTCAGTGCATGTGTGAGTAAATAGATCTGATTGGTAATAAGTCAATAATAAGTTAAAGTGTATTGTGCGCAAATGTATAAGTATGGGTAAAGAAAGTATATCTGATTTGATTGATATGAATTATGGCGACAGCAATTAGAAAAGGTAGGTTACAGGTGAATACATTAGATAGAGGCAATTTACCATAAGAGGGGGTAAAGTAGTGACGGATATCGATCGCATCGTGGTAGGAGATTAGCTAGTCAAAGAAAGTAATAAAAGACACACAGCTCTCACAGGAAAAATAGTCAATAATAAGAAATTATAATGTGTAAGGAGAATCCCTGGCAGTTAGCGTTTTGAAAATAAATCATGAATTAAAGTAAATTATAATTTATTTCAAATTAAATCAGACTAAATTAAATTACTGAATAAGTATAGAGATAAATTCAATTAATTGAAGTGAATTAATAAGGTGCTCCAAATTAAGTTTGTGATGGTAGAAACGACAAAAACTGAGAGTAGAATAATTTTAGAAATAATTTGGGAACCTATTTAATGAACTTGAACTCCATATTTATTATTCTATTTGCACGTAGTAATTGAATACAAATATTATTTTATTTCATTATATTGATAAGGCGTTATTTATTTTGAATGCACTAATTATAATTTTGTTCACATGTATTATGCGAACAAAATAATTTCCTAAAACATTCTCAATACTTTTTAAGATTATGCTACTGTTTGATTTAAATAACCTTGACTAAGATAGAAAAATTGTAGTTGATAGGGTTGCGCAGTTTATTTTTTAAATTTATTTATTTACAGCTCCGCATTACAATCCGCATAAAGTTTAGAATCACATAATAGAACTTAAAACTAACATATTTAATTTAAAATCACAATCATTATTATAAATAAGTGAGTAAACAAGTAATTAATGTAAATAAGTAATCAAGCATTAATCAGAATAAGTGAGTTTCAATAACAATATATAAAAATCTCATCTAAAAAGAAAAAACAAAATAAAATCGATGAGTATACAAGAAATGACAATGTTTTCTACAAGACATTAGTGACAATACAAGAATGGCAACAATCAATCAGTTTAGTTGAATTTATGTTTAATTTCGTAGAATTAAATAAGAAAAGTACTCGTAATCCCTCCAATGGCAAAATCTAGTGTTTTTTTTTAATTCGTAATGGGAATCTAGAGATTATAAGGTACTTTCGTAGTAGGTATTAAAGTCAATCGCATTTTGTAGTTATTGTACGTGAAGGTCTCGTATTGTAGGAGAGAATCGCTACGTATCCCATTAAAAGTATTCTCTGTTGTCAGTCACTTAGCTCTGCGAGCTAAAAGCATCCTCCCAAAATAAACAATATAATCCACAGTTAATCCCATATGATCAATACAGAAAACAAAAGAAAATGGGACACAATAGCAATTTAAAATGAAGTTTTACCTGATAGGTTAACCTCTTTTCTTTCGGATCTAATAAAATTGGAGGTATTACTGCATAACTACGCATTTTCTTATCTTCCATTGCCTGCTCTTGAAGATTATCCATTATTTCTTCCATATCAGCTTCAGATTTGATTCTAGCACCAACACGATTAAATCTATTAAGTATAAAAAAATATTAATCACGCCACATTATTAACAATTTTTAGGATTAAGAAAACATTTAATGCCATAACTTTGACAAGCTAGATCATAATATACATGTCCACCCGAAAAATATAGTAACATTCAAACCTTTCTTTATCCTCGCGCTGCTTGCGCAGTTCAGGGAAAACTTTTTCGAAAAATTCGCGATTCTTCGCCTCCTTTGCTTTCCGTTTTGCGCTGCCTTCGATTTTCTCGACTTTTCTTAGCCATTCCTGCATTAATTTACTATATGTCTCTGGAAGGTATTGATTCCTTGAGTCTTTTTCCGCATGCCGACGTTTAAAATATTCGACGAGACGTTTTTTGAATGTTACAGTTTTTCGTTTGTTTTCCTATAGTTAATCATGATTATGAGTTATTGCTAAATATTTAGAATTGTTAATTATGAGATATTCCAATATATCCTCATTAATTCTAAGTTTAAATTAATTAAAAATAATAGAAAAATTAACACTATATACGGACTGATAACACAAGATTAAAGATTACTGGTTCTGCACCTATGAGGCTGAAAAAAGCTGGACAATCTACTCTCCTATTTGTCTCAGACATGCCACGAAAAACCAAAGGATGCTCCTGACGAGATTACAAAATTATTCAAATGAAACAATGGGATTACTTGACAACCATTTGGGTTTTAGAAAACGGATTTTGCAAGGAGAGATAGGGAAGCTTAGAGAAAAACTTTATGTCATCCTAGTGCTGGAATTGACTCAATGCATAATGAGGTGTGCAGTAGTTGATTTTGAGATGACAATAGGTACCCCGTCGTTATAAGATCTGTTAGCATGGGCGTAGCATTAAGTTTTCTGCTACGACTAGTAAATAATGTCGAATGGTAAAAGAAAATTTTACATAAATCTTATTATGCGATATATGATTTGCGATTTTCGATGATTGCTTGCTTAATTAAGAATAACTATTATAATTAATTTCTTAATGAAGGTTG